>JAUMJL010000645.1:0-53360 GCA_033558185.1 Dromococcyx pavoninus | reverse complement strand
CCCAAAAATGGGCTGAGGAACCCAAAAATGGGATTGAGTAAGCCCAAAAATGGAGTTGAGGAACCCAAAAATGGGTCCTGAGGACACCCAAAAATGGGATTGAGGAACCAAAAATGGGCTGAGGGACCCAAAACTGGATTGAGGAACCCGAAAATGGTCTGAAAAGCCCAAAAATGGTCTGAGAAACCCAAAAATGGGCTGAGTGACCAAGACATGGATTGAGGAACCCAAAAATGTGCTGAGAAACCCAAAAATGGATTGAGGAAACCAAAAATGGACTGGGAAACCCAAAAATGGTTTTAAGGAACCCAAAAATGGATTGAGGAACCCAAAAATGGTCTGAGGTAACCAAAAATGCAGTGAGGAAACACAAAAATGGGCTGAGAAACCAAAAAATGGATTGGAAAAAAACAAAAATGAATTGAAGAACACAAAAACTGGCTGAGTAATCAAACAATGGATTGAAGAACCGAAAATTGGTCTGAAAAGCCCCAAAATGGGCTGAGAAACCCAAAAATGGGCTGAGTGACCAAGACATGGATTGAGGAACCCAAAAATGTGCTGAGAAACCCAAAAATGGATTGAGGAAACCAAAAATGGACTGGGAAACCCAAAAATGGTTTAAGGAACCCAAAAATGGATTGAGGAACCCAAAAATGGTCTGAGGTAACCAAAAATGCATTAAGGAACACGAAAAAATGGGCTGAGAAACCAAAAAATGGATTGGAAAAAAACAAAAATGAATTGAAGAACACAAAAACTGGCTGAGTAATCAAACAATGGATTGAAGAACCGAAAAATGGTCTGAAAAGCCTCAAAATGGGCTGAGAAACCAAAAAATGCATCGAGGAACCCCCAAAATAGGCTGACAAACCCAAAAATCGATTGAGGAACTCACAAAAAGGGCTGAGGAACCCAGAAATGGACTGAAGAACCCAAAAAAAGGATTGAGAAATCCAAAAATAGACTCAGAAACTCAAAATGGCGTGAGAATAAAAAAAATGGATTGAGGAACCCAAAAATGGGTGAGAAAACCAAAAATGGTTTGACCAAACAAAAAATGAACTGCGGGATCTGAAAATGTGCTGAAAGACTCCAAAATGGGCTGAGGGACCCAAAAATGGAATTACAGAGCAAAAAATGGGCTGAGGGACTAAAAAATAGACTGAGGAACCCAAAATTGGATTGAGGAAACCAAAAATGGGCTAAGAAACCCAAAAGTGCACTGAGGGAAAGCAAATATGGATTGCGAAACAAAAAAAAATGGGCTGAGAAACCCAAAAATGGGCTTGGAAACCCAAAAACGGACTGAGAAACCAAAAATAGCCTGGAAACCCAAAAATGGATTGAGGAAGCCAAGAATAGATTAAGGAACTCAAAAATGGGCTGAGGGACCAAGAAACGGACGGAGGAATTAAAAAATGCATTGAGGAACCCAAAAATGGACGGAGGAACCCAAAAGTGAACTGGGAAATTAAAAAGTTGGCTGAGGCACCCAAAAATGGGCTGCAAGACACAAAAATGTATTGAGGAACCCAAAGATGGACTGAGGAACCCAGGAATGGCTTGAGGAACACAAAAATGGGCTTAGTAAAACCAAAAATATATTGAGGAACCCAAAAATTGATGGAGAAACCTAAAAATGGACTGAGGAAACCAAAAAATAGATTGAGGAACCTAAAAATGGACTGAGAAAGCCAAAAATGGGCTGCGAGGCCGCAAATGGACTGAGGAACCCAAAAATGGATTGAAGAACCCCAAAATGGGCTGTGAAACCAAAAAATGGACTGAAACCCCCCCAAAATGGGCTGAGGGTCCCAAAAATGTATTGAGAAACCCCAAAACGGACTGAGGAACCGAAAACTGGATTGAGGAAACAAAAAATGAGCTGAAGGACCAAAAACAGACTGAGAAACCAAAAATGTCATGGGCAAACCAAAAATGGATTGAGGAACCCAAAAATGCATTGAGAAACCTAAAAATGGACTGAGAAACCCCAAGAGTGGATTGAGGAACCCAAAATTCATTGAGAAACCTAAAAATGGACTGAGATACCAAAAACTGGACTGGGAAACCCAAAACTGGATTGAGAAACCCAAAAATGGACTGAGTGACCAAGACATGGATTGAGGAACCCAAAACTTGATTGAGGAAACCAAAAACGACCTGGGAAAACAAAAAAAGAACTGAGGAAACCAAAACATAGATTGACAAAACCAAAATGGATATTAAAACTAAAAATGGACTGAAAAAGCCAAAACTCGACTGGGAAACACAAAAATGGAATGAGGAACCCAAAAATAGATTGCAGAACCCAAAAATGTGCTGCAAGACCCAAAAATGTCTTGGGCAACCCAAAAATGGCTTGAGGAACCCAAAAATGGACTGGGAAACCCAAAAATTTGATTTAGGAAACAAAAAAAATAGATTGAGGAACCAAAAAATAGACTGAGAAAGCCAGAAATTGACTGGGAAACCCAAAAACGGACTGAGGAAACCAAAAATGAGCTGAGGGACCGAAACCAGACATAGAAACCAAAACTGACATGGGCAAACCAAAAATGGATTGAGGAACCCAAAAATGGGCTGAGAAAACCAAAAAATGGATTGAGAAACCCAAAAATGGTCTGAAAAGCCCCAAAATGGGCTGAGAAACCCAAAAATGTATTGAGGATCCCCAAAAATAGGCTGACAAACCCAAAAATCGATTGAGGAACTCACAGAAAGGGCTGAGGAACCCAGAAATGGACTGAAGAACCCAAAAAAAGGATTGAGAAATCCAAAAATAGACTCAGAAACTCAAAAATGGGCGTGAGAATAAAAAAAATGGATTGAGGAACCCAAAAATGGGTGAGAAAACCAAAAATGGTTTGACCAAACCAAAAATGAACTGCGGGATCTGAAAATGTGCTGAAAGACTCCAAAATGGGCTGAGGGACCCAAAAATGGAATTACAGAGCAAAAAATGGGCTGAGGGACTAAAAAATAGACTGAGGAACCCAAAAATGGATTGAGGAAACCAAAAATGGGCTAAGAAACCCAAAAGTGCACTGAGGAAAGCAAATATGGATTGCGAAACAAAAAAAAATGGGCTGAGAAACCCAAAAATGGGCTTGGAAACCCAAAAACGGACTGAGAAACCAAAAATGAGCTGAGGGGACCGAAACCAGACTTAGAAACCAAAACTGACATGGGCAAACCAAAAATGGATTGAGGAAACCAAAAATGGGCTAAGAAACCCAAAAGTGCACTGAGGAAAGCAAAAATGGATTGCGAAACAAAAAAATGGGCTGAGAAACCCAAAAATGGGCTTGGAAAGCCAAAAACGGACTGAGAAACCCAAAATAGCCTGGGAAACCCAAAAATGGGCTTGGAAACCCAAAAACGGACTGAGAAACCCAAAATAGCCTGGGAAACCCAAAAATGGATTGAGGTAGCCAAGAATAGATTAAGGAACTCAAAAATGGGATGAGAGACCAAGAAATGGACGGAGGAATTAAAAAATGCATTGAGGAACCCGAAAATGGACGGAAGAAGCCAAAAATGAACTGGGAAATTAAAAAGTTGGCTGAGGCACCCAAAAATGGGCTGCAAGACACAAAAATGTATTGAGGAACCCAAAGATGGACTGAGGAACCCAGGAATGGCTTGAGGAACACAAAAATGGGCTTAGTAAACCCAAAAACATATTGAGGAACCCAAAAATTGATGGAGAAACCTAAAAATGGACTGAGGAAACAAAAAAATAGATTGAGGAACCTAAAAATGGACTGAGAAAGCCAAAAATGGGCTGGGAAACCAAAAAATGTATCGAAAACCCCCCAAAATGGGCTGAGGGACCCAAAACTGTATTGAGAAACCCCAAAACAGACTGAGGAACCGAAAACTGGATTGAGGAAACAAAAAATGAGCTGAAGGACCAAAAAACAGACTGAGAAAACAAAAATGTCATGGGCAAACCAAAAATGGATTGAGGAACCCAAAAATGCATTGAGAAACCTAAAAATGGACTGAGAAACCCCAAGAGTGGATTGAGGAACCCAAAATTCATTGAGAAACCTAAAAATGGACTGAGATACCAAAAACTGGACTGGGGAAACCCAAAACTGGATTGAGAAACCCAAAAATGGACTGAGTGACCAAGACATGGATTGAGGAACCCAAAACTTGATTGAGGAAACCAAAAACGACCTGGGGAAAACAAAAAAGAACTGAGGAAACCAAAACATAGATTGACAAAACCAAAATGGATATTAAAACTAAAAATGGACTGAAAAAGCCAAAAATCGACTGGGAAACACAAAAATGGAATGAGGAACCCAAAAATAGATTGCAGAACCCAAAAATGTGCTGCAAGACCCAAAAATGTCTTGGGCAACCCAAAAATGGCTTGATGAACCCAAAAATGGACTGGGAAACCCAAAAATTTGATTTAGGAAACAAAAAAAATAGATTGAGGAACCAAAAAATAGACTGAGAAAGCCAGAAATTGACTGGGAAACCCAAAAACGGACTGAGGAAACCAAAAATGAGCTGAGGGACCGAAACCAGACAAAGAAACCAAAACTGACATGGCCAAACCAAAAATGGATTGAGGAACCCAAAAATGGGACTGAGAAAACCAAAAAATGGATTGAGAAACCCAAAACTGGGCTGAGGGACCAAGACATGGATTGAGGAAACCAAAAAATAGATTGACGAAAGCAAAAGTGGATTGGAAATCTAAAAATGGACTGAGGAAACCAAAAATGTTCTGGGACACCCCAAAATGGATTGAGGAACCCAAAATTGGATTGAGGAACCCAAAAATGTCCTGGAAAACCCAAAAATGGATTGAGGAACCAAAAATGGGCTGAGGGACCCAAAACTGGATTGAGGAACCCAAAAATGGTCTGAAAAGCCCCAAAATGGGCTGAGAAACCCAAAAATGTATTGAGGAACCCCCAAAATAGGCTGACAAACCCAAAAATCGATTGAGGAACTCACAAAAAGGGCTGAGGAACCCAGAAATGGACTGAAGAACCCAAAAAAAGGATTGAGAAATCCAAAAATAGACTCAGAAACTCAAAAATGGCGTGAGAATAAAAAAAATGGTTTGAGGAAACCAAAATGGGGTGAGAAAACCAAAAATGGTTTGACCAAACCAAAAATGAACTGCAGGATCTGAAAATGTGCTGAAAGACTCCAAAATGGGCTGAGGGACCCAAAAATGGAATTACAGAGCAAAAAATGGGCTGAGGGACTAAAAAATAGACTGAGGAACCCAAAAATGGATTGAGGAAACCAAAAATGGGCTAAGAAACCCAAAAGTGCACTGAGGAAAGCAAATATGGATTGCGAAACAAAAAAAAATGGGCTGAGAAACCCAAAAATGGGCTTGGAAACCCAAAAACGGACTGAGAAACCAAAAATAGCCTGGGAAACCCAAAAATGGATTGAGGAAGCCAAGAATAGATTAAGGAACTCAAAAATGGGCTGAGGGACCAAGAAACGGACGGAGGAATTAAAAAATGCATTGAGGAACCCAAAAATGGACGGAGGAACCCAAAAGTGAACTGGGAAATTAAAAAGTTGGCTGAGGCACCCAAAAATGGGCTGCAAGACACAAAAATGTATTGAGGAACCCAAAGATGGACTGAGGAACCCAGGAATGGCTTGAGGAACACAAAAATGGGCTTAGTAAAACCAAAAATATATTGAGGAACCCAAAAAATTGATGGAGAAACCTAAAAATGGACTGAGGAAACCAAAAAATAGATTGAGGGCCCTAAAAATGGACTGAGAAAGCCAAAAATGGGCTGCGAGGCCGCAAATGGACTGAGGAACCCAAAAATGGATTGAAGAACCCCAAAATGGGCTGTGAAACCAAAAAATGGACTGAAACCCCCCCAAAATGGGCTGAGGGTCCCAAAAATGTATTGAGAAACCCCAAAACGGACTGAGGAACCGAAAACTGGATTGAGGAAACAAAAAATGAGCTGAAGGACCAAAAACAGACTGAGAAACCAAAAATGTCATGGGCAAACCAAAAATGGATTGAGGGAACCCAAAAATGCATTGAGAAACCTAAAAATGGACTGAGAAACCCCAAGAGTGGATTGAGGAACCCAAAATTCATTGAGAAACCTAAAAATGGACTGAGATACCAAAAACTGGACTGGGAAACCCAAAACTGGATTGAGAAACCCAAAAATGGACTGAGTGACCAAGACATGGATTGAGGAACCCAAAAACTTGATTGAGGAAACCAAAAACGACCTGGGAAAACAAAAAAAGAACTGAGGAAACCAAAACATAGATTGACAAAACCAAAATGGATATTAAAACTAAAAATGGACTGAAAAAGCCAAAAATCGACTGGGAAACACAAAAATGGAATGAGGAACCCAAAAATAGATTGCAGAACCCAAAAATGTGCTGCAAGACCCAAAAATGTCTTGGGCAACCCAAAAATGGCTTGATGAACCCAAAAATGGACTGGGAAACCCAAAAATTTGATTTAGGAAACAAAAAAAATAGATTGAGGAACCAAAAAATAGACTGAGAAAGCCAGAAATTGACTGGGAAACCCAAAAACGGACTGAGGAAACCAAAAATGAGCTGAGGGACCGAAACCAGACATAGAAACCAAAACTGACATGGGCAAACCAAAAATGGATTGAGGAACCCAAAAAATGGGCTGAGAAAAACCAAAAAATGGATTGAGAAACCCAAAAATGGTCTGAAAAGCCCCAAAATGGGCTGAGAAACCCAAAAATGTATTGAGGATCCCCAAAAATAGGCTGACAAACCCAAAAATCGATTGAGGAACTCACAGAAAGGGCTGAGGAACCCAGAAATGGACTGAAGAACCCAAAAAAAGGATTGAGAAATCCAAAAATAGACTCAGAAACTCAAAAATGGCGTGAGAATAAAAAAAATGGATTGAGGAACCCAAAAATGGGTGAGAAAACCAAAAATGGTTTGACCAAACCAAAAATGAACTGCGGGATCTGAAAATGTGCTGAAAGACTCCAAAATGGGCTGAGGGACCCAAAAATGGAATTACAGAGCAAAAAATGGGCTGAGGGACTAAAAAATAGACTGAGGAACCCAAAAATGGATTGAGGAAACCAAAAATGGGCTAAGAAACCCAAAAGTGCACTGAGGAAAGCAAATATGGATTGCGAAACAAAAAAAAATGGGCTGAGAAACCCAAAAATGGGCTTGGAAACCCAAAAACGGACTGAGAAACCAAAAATGAGCTGAGGGACCGAAACCAGACTTAGAAACCAAAACTGACATGGGCAAACCAAAAATGGATTGAGGAACCCAAAAATGGGCTGAGAAAACCAAAAAATGGATTGAGAAACCCAAAACTGGGCTGAGGGACCAAGATATGGATTGAGGAAACCAAAAAATAGATTGACGAAAGCAAAAATGGATTGTAAAGCTAAAAATGGACTGAGGAAACCAAAAATGTCCTGGGACACCCCAAAATGGATTGAGGAACGCAAAATTGGATTGAGGAACCCAAAAATGTCCTGGGACACCCAAAAATGAATTGAGGAACCAAAAATGGGCTGAGGGACCCAAAACTGGATTGAGGAACCCGAAAATGGTCTGAAAAGCCCAAAAATGGTCTGAGAAACCCAAAAATGGGCTGAGTGACCAAGACATGGATTGAGGAACCCAAAAATGTGCTGAGAAACCCAAAAATGGATTGAGGAAACCAAAAATGGACTGGGAAACCCAAAAATGGTTTAAGGAACCCAAAAATGGATTGAGGAACCCAAAAATGGTCTGAGGTAACCAAAAATGCATTGAGGAACACAAAAATGGGCTGAGAAACCAAAAAATGGATTGGAAAAAAACAAAAATGAATTGAAGAACACAAAAACTGGCTGAGTAATCAAACAATGGATTGAAGAACCGAAAATTGGTCTGAAAAGCCCCAAAATGGGCTGAGAAACCCAAAAATGCATTGAGGAACCCCCAAAATAGGCTGACAAACCCAAAAATCGATTGAGGAACTCACAAAAAGGGCTGAGGAACCCAGAAATGGACTGAAGAACCCAAAAAAAGGATTGAGAAATCCAAAAATAGACTCAGAAACTCAAAAATGGCGTGAGAATAAAAAAAATGGATTGAGGAACCCAAAAATGGGTGAGAAAACCAAAAATGGTTTGACCAAACCAAAAATGAACTGCGGGATCTGAAAATGTGCTGAAAGACTCCAAAATGGGCTGAGGGACCCAAAAATGGAATTACAGAGCAAAAAATGGGCTGAGGGACTAAAAAATAGACTGAGGAACCCAAAACTGGATTGAGGAAACCAAAAATGGGCTAAGAAACCCAAAAGTGCACTGAGGAAAGCAAATATGGATTGCGAAACAAAAAAAAATGGGCTGAGAAACCCAAAAATGGGCTTGGAAACCCAAAAACGGACTGAGAAACCAAAAATAGCCTGGGAAACCCAAAAATGGATTGAGGAAGCCAAGAATAGATTAAGGAACTCAAAAATGGGCTGAGGGACCAAGAAACGGACGGAGGAATTAAAAAATGCATTGAGGAACCCAAAAATGGACGGAGGAACCCAAAAATGAACTGGGAAATTAAAAAGTTGGCTGAGGCACCCAAAAATGGGCTGCAAAACACAAAAATGTATTGAGGAACCCAAAGATGGACTGAGGAACCCAGGAATGGCTTGAGGAACACAAAAATGGGCTTAGTAAACCCAAAAATATATTGAGGAACCCAAAAATTGATGGAGAAACCTAAAAATGGACTGAGGAAACCAAAAAATAGATTGAGGGACCTAAAAATGGACTGAGAAAGCCAAAAATGGGCTGCGAGGCCGCAAATGGACTGAGGAACCCAAAAATGGATTGAAGAACCCCAAAATGGGCTGTGAAACCAAAAAATGGACTGAAACCCCCCCAAAATGGGCTGAGGGTCTCAAAAATGTATTGAGAAACCCCAAAACGGAGTGAGGAACCGAAAACTGGATTGAGGAAACAAAAAATGAGCTGAAGGACCAAAAACAGACTGAGAAACCAAAAATGTCATGGGCAAACCAAAAATGGATTGAGGAACCCAAAAATGCATTGAGAAACCTAAAAATGGACTGAGAAACCCCAAGAGTGGATTGAGGAACCCAAAATTCATTGAGAAACCTAAAAATGGACTGAGATACCAAAAACTGGACTGGGAAACCCAAAACTGGATTGAGAAACCCAAAAATGGACTGAGTGACCAAGACATGGATTGAGGAACCCAAAACTTGATTGAGGAAACCAAAAACGACCTGGGAAAACAAAAAAAGAACTGAGGAAACCAAAACATAGATTGACAAAACCAAAATGGATATTAAAACTAAAAATGGACTGAAAAAGCCAAAAATCGACTGGGAAACACAAAAATGGAATGAGGAACCCAAAAATAGATTGCAGAACCCAAAATGTGCGGCAAGACCCAAAAATGTCTTGGGCAACCCAAAAATGGCTTGATGAACCCAAAAATGGACTGGGAAATCCAAAAATTTGATTTAGGAAACAAAAAAAATAGATTGAGGAACCAAAAAATAGACTGAGAAAGCCAGAAATTGACTGGGAAACCCAAAAACGGACTGAGGAAACCAAAAATGAGCTGAGGGACCGAAACCAGACATAGAAACCAAAACTGACATGGGCAAACCAAAAATGGATTGAGGAACCCAAAAATGGGCTGAGAAAACCAAAAAATGGATTGAGAAACCCAAAACTGGGCTGAGGGACCAAGACATGGATTGAGGAAACCAAAAAATAGATTGACGAAAGCAAAAGTGGATTGGAAATCTAAAAATGGACTGAGGAAACCAAAAATGTTCTGGGACACCCCAAAATGGATTGAGGAACCCAAAAATGGATTGAGGAACCCAAAAATGTCCTGGAACACCCAAAAATGGATTGAGGAACCAAAAATGGGCTGAGGGACCCAAAACTGGATTGAGGAACCCAAAAATGGATTGAGGAACCCAAAAATGGTCTGAAAAGCCCCAAAATGGGCTGAGAAACCCAAAAATGTATTGAGGAACCCCAAAAATATGCTGACAAACCCAAAAATCGATTGAGGAACTCACAAAAAGGGCTGAGGAACCCAGAAATGGACTGAAGAACCCAAAAAAAGGATTGAGAAATCCAAAAATAGACTCAGAAACTCAAAAATGGCGTGAGAATAAAAAAAATGGTTTGAGGAACCCAAAAATGGGTGAGAAAACCAAAAATGGTTTGACCAAACAAAAAATGAACTGCGGGATCTGAAAATGTGCTGAAAGACTCCAAAATGGGCTGAGGGACCCAAAATTGGAATTACAGAGCAAAAAATGGGCTGAGGGACTAAAAAATAGACTGAGGAACCCAAAAATGGATTGAGGAAACCAAAAATGGGCTAAGAAACCCAAAAGTGCACTGAGGAAAGTAAATATGGATTGCGAAACAAAAAAAAATGGGCTGAGAAACCCAAAAATGGGCTTGGAAACCCAAAAACGGACTGAGAAACCAAAAATGAGCTGAGGGACCGAAACCAGACTTAGAAACCAAAACTGACATGGGCAAACCAAAAATGGATTGAGGAACCCAAAAATGGGCTGAGAAAACCAAAAAATGGATTGAGAAACCCAAAACTGGGCTGAGGGACCAAGATATGGATAGAGGAAACCAAAAAATAGATTGACGAAAGCAAAAATGGATTGTAAAGCTAAAAATGGACTGAGGAAACCAAAAATGTCCTGGGACACCCCAAAATGGATTGAGGAACCCAAAATTGGATTGAGGAACCCAAAAATGTCCTGGGACACCCAAAAATGAATTGAGGAACCAAAAATGGGCTGAGGGACCCAAAACTGGATTGAGGAACCCGAAAATGGTCTGAAAAGCCCAAAAATGGTCTGAGAAACCCAAAAATGGGCTGAGTGACCAAGACATGGATTGAGGAACCCAAAAATGTGCTGAGAAACCCAAAAATGGATTGAGGAAACCAAAAATGGACTGGGAAACCCAAAAATGGTTTAAGGAACCCAAAAATGGATTGAGGAACCCAAAAATGGTCTGAGGTAACCAAAAATGCATTGAGGAACACAAAAATGGGCTGAGAAACCAAAAAATGGATTGGAAAAAAACAAAAATGAATTGAAGAACACAAAAACTGGCTGAGTAATCAAACAATGGATTGAAGAACCAAAAAATGGTCTGAAAAGCCCCAAAATGGGCTGAGAAACCCAAAAATGCATTGAGGAACCCCCAAAATAGGCTGACAAACCCAAAAATCGATTGAGGAACTCACAAAAAGGGCTGAGGAACCCAGAAATGGACTGAAGAACCCAAAAAAAGGATTGAGAAATCCAAAAATAGACTCAGAAACTCAAAAATGGCGTGAGAATAAAAAAAATGGTTTGAGGAACCCAAAAATGGGTGAGAAAACCAAAAATGGTTTGACCAAACAAAAAATGAACTGCGGGATCTGAAAATGTGCTGAAAGACTCCAAAATGGGCTGAGGGACCCAAAATTGGAATTACAGAGCAAAAAATGGGCTGAGGGACTAAAAAATAGACTGAGGAACCCAAAAATGGATTGAGGAAACCAAAAATGGGCTAAGAAACCCAAAAGTGCACTGAGGAAAGTAAATATGGATTGCGAAACAAAAAAAAATGGGCTGAGAAACCCAAAAATGGGCTTGGAAACCCAAAAACGGACTGAGAAACCAAAAATGAGCTGAGGGACCGAAACCAGACTTAGAAACCAAAACTGACATGGGCAAACCAAAAATGGATTGAGGAACCCAAAAATGGGCTGAGAAAACCAAAAAATGGATTGAGAAACCCAAAACTGGGCTGAGGGACCAAGATATGGATAGAGGAAACCAAAAAATAGATTGACGAAAGCAAAAATGGATTGTAAAGCTAAAAATGGACTGAGGAAACCAAAAATGTCCTGGGACACCCCAAAATGGATTGAGGAACCCAAAATTGGATTGAGGAACCCAAAAATGTCCTGGGACACCCAAAAATGAATTAAGGAACCAAAAATGGGCTGAGGGACCCAAAACTGGATTGAGGAACCCGAAAATGGTCTGAAAAGCCCAAAAATGGTCTGAGAAACCCAAAAATGGGCTGAGTGACCAAGACATGGATTGAGGAACCCAAAAATGTGCTGAGAAACCCAAAAATGGATTGAGGAAACCAAAAATGGACTGGGAAACCCAAAAATGGTTTAAGGAACCCAAAAATGGATTGAGGAACCCAAAAATGGTCTGAGGTAACCAAAAATGCATTGAGGAACACAAAAATGGGCTGAGAAACCAAAAAATGGATTGGAAAAAAACAAAAATGAATTGAAGAACACAAAAACTGGCTGAGTAATCAAACAATGGATTGAAGAACCGAAAAATGGTCTGAAAAGCCCAAAATGGGCTGAGAAACACAAAAATGCATTGAGGAACCCCCAAAATAGGCTGACAAACCCAAAAATCGATTGAGGAACTCACAAAAAGGGCTGAGGAACCCAGAAATGGACTGAAGAACCCAAAAAAAGGATTGAGAAATCCAAAAATAGACTCAGAAACTCAAAAATGGCGTGAGAATAAAAAAAATGGATTGAGGAACCCAAAAATGGGTGAGAAAACCAAAAATGGTTTGACCAAACCAAAAATGAACTGCAGGATCTGAAAATGTGCTGAAAGACTCCAAAATGGGCTGAGGGACCCAAAAATGGAATTACAGAGCAAAAAATGGGCTGAGGGACTAAAAAATAGACTGAGGAACCCAAAACTGGATTGAGGAAACCAAAAATGGGCTAAGAAACCCAAAAGTGCACTGAGGAAAGAAAATATGGATTGCAAAACAAAAAAAAATGGGCTGAGAAACCCAAAAATGGGCTTGGAAACCCAAAAACGGACTGAGAAACCAAAAATAGCCTGGGAAACCCAAAAATGGATTGAGGAAGCCAAGAATAGATTAAGGAACTCAAAAATGGGCTGAGGGACCAAGAAACGGACGGAGGAATTAAAAAATGCATTGAGGAACCCAAAAATGGACGGAGGAACCCAAAAATGAACTGGGAAATTAAAAAGTTGGCTGAGGCACCCAAAAATGGGCTGCAAGACACAAAAATGTATTGAGGAACCCAAAGATGGACTGAGAAACCCAGGAATGGCTTGAAAAACACAAAAATGGGCTTAGTAAACCCAAAAATATATTGAGGAACCCAAAAATTGATGGAGAAACCTAAAAATGGACTGAGGAAACCAAAAAATAGATTGAGGGCCCTAAAAATGGACTGAGAAAGCCAAAAATGGGCTGCGAGGCCGCAAATGGACTGAGGAACCCAAAAATGGATTGAAGAACCCCAAAATGGGCTGTGAAACCAAAAAATGGACTGAAACCCCCCCAAAATGGGCTGAGGGTCTCAAAAATGTATTGAGAAACCCCAAAACGGACTGAGGAACCGAAAACTGGATTGAGGAAACAAAAAATGAGCTGAAGGACCAAAAACAGACTGAGAAACCAAAAATGTCATGGGCAAACCAAAAATGGATTGAGGAACCCAAAAATGCATTGAGAAACCTAAAAATGGACTGAGAAACCCCAAGAGTGGATTGAGGAACCCAAAATTCATTGAGAAACCTAAAAATGGACTGAGATACCAAAAACTGGACTGGGAAACCCAAAACTGGATTGAGAAACCCAAAAATGGACTGAGTGACCAAGACATGGATTGAGGAACCCAAAACTTGATTGAGGAAACCAAAAACGACCTGGGAAAACAAAAAAAGAACTGAGGAAACCAAAACATAGATTGACAAAACCAAAATGGATATTAAAACTAAAAATGGACTGAAAAAGCCAAAAATCGACTGGGAAACACAAAAATGGAATGAGGAACGCAAAAATAGATTGCAGAAGCCAAAAATGTGCGGCAAGACCCAAAAATGTCTTGGGCAACCCAAAAATGGCTTGATGAACCCAAAAATGGACTGGGAAATCCAAAAATTTGATTTAGGAAACAAAAAAAATAGATTGAGGAACCAAAAAATAGACTGAGAAAGCCAGAAATTGACTGGGAAACCCAAAAACGGACTGAGGAAACCAAAAATGAGCTGAGGGACCGAAACCAGACATAGAAACCAAAACTGACATGGGCAAACCAAAAATGGATTGAGGAACCCAAAAATGGGCTGAGAAAACCAAAAAATGGATTGAGAAACCCAAAACTGGGCTGAGGGACCAAGACATGGATTGAGGAAACCAAAAAATAGATTGACGAAAGCAAAAGTGGATTGGAAATCTAAAAATGGCCTGAGGAAACCAAAAATGTTCTGGGACACCCCAAAATGGATTGAGGAACCCAAAAATGGATTGAGGAACCCAAAAATGTCCTGGAACACCCAAAAATGGATTGAGGAACCAAAAATGGGCTGAGGGACCCAAAACTGGATTGAGGAACCCAAAAATGGATTGAGGAACCCAAAAATGGTCTGAAAAGCCCCAAAATGGGCTGAGAAACCCAAAAATGTATTGAGGAACCCCAAAAATATGCTGACAAACCCAAAAATCGATTGAGGAACTCACAAAAAGGGCTGAGGAACCCAGAAATGGACTGAAGAACCCAAAAAAAGGATTGAGAAATCCAAAAATAGACTCAGAAACTCAAAAATGGCGTGAGAATAAAAAAAATGGTTTGAGGAACCCAAAAATGGGTGAGAAAACCAAAAATGGTTTGACCAAACAAAAAATGAACTGCGGGATCTGAAAATGTGCTGAAAGACTCCAAAATGGGCTGAGGGACCCAAAATTGGAATTACAGAGCAAAAAATGGGCTGAGGGACTAAAAAATAGACTGAGGAACCCAAAAATGGATTGAGGAAACCAAAAATGGGCTAAGAAACCCAAAAGTGCACTGAGGAAAGTAAATATGGATTGCGAAACAAAAAAAAATGGGCTGAGAAACCCAAAAATGGGCTTGGAAACCCAAAAACGGACTGAGGAAACCAAAAATGAGCTGAGGGACCGAAACCAGACATAGAAACCAAAACTGACATGGGCAAACCAAAAATGGATTGAGGAACCCAAAAATGGGCTGAGAAAACCAAAAAATGGATTGAGAAACCCAAAACTGGGCTGAGGGACCAAGACATGGATTGAGGAAACCAAAAAATAGATTGACGAAAGCAAAAGTGGATTGGAAATCTAAAAATGGCCTGAGGAAACCAAAAATGTTCTGGGACACCCCAAAATGGATTGAGGAACCCAAAAATGGATTGAGGAACCCAAAAATGTCCTGGAACACCCAAAAATGGATTGAGGAACCAAAAATGGGCTGAGGGACCCAAAACTGGATTGAGGAACCCAAAAATGGATTGAGGAACCCAAAAATGGTCTGAAAAGCCCCAAAATGGGCTGAGAAACCCAAAAATGTATTGAGGAACCCCAAAAATATGCTGACAAACCCAAAAATCGATTGAGGAACTCACAAAAAGGGCTGAGGAACCCAGAAATGGACTGAAGAACCCAAAAAAGGGATTGAGAAATCCAAAAATAGACTCAGAAACTCAAAAATGGCGTGAGAATAAAAAAAATGGTTTGAGGAACCCAAAAATGGGTGAGAAAACCAAAAATGGTTTGACCAAACAAAAAATGAACTGCGGGATCTGTAAATGTGCTGAAAGACTCCAAAATGGGCTGAGGGACCCAAAATTGGAATTACAGAGCAAAAAATGGGCTGAGGGACTAAAAAATAGACTGAGGAACCCAAAAATGGATTGAGGAAACCAAAAATGGGCTAAGAAACCCAAAAGTGCACTGAGGAAAGTAAATATGGATTGCGAAACAAAAAAAAATGGGCTGAGAAACCCAAAAATGGGCTTGGAAACCCAAAAACGGACTGAGGAAACCAAAAATGAGCTGAGGGACCGAAACCAGACATAGAAACCAAAACTGACATGGGCAAACCAAAAATGGATTGAGGAACCCAAAAATGGGCTGAGAAAACCAAAAAATGGATTGAGAAACCCAAAAATGGGCTGAGGGACCAAGACATGGATTGAGGAAACCAAAAAATAGATTGACGAAAGCAAAAGTGGATTGGAAATCTAAAAATGGCCTGAGGAAACCAAAAATGTTCTGGGACACCCCAAAATGGATTGAGGAACCCAAAAATGGATTGAGGAACCCAAAAATGTCCTGGAACACCCAAAAATGGATTGAGGAACCAAAAATGGGCTGAGGGACCCAAAACTGGATTGAGGAACCCAAAAATGGATTGAGGAACCCAAAAATGGTCTGAAAAGCCCCAAAATGGGCTGAGAAACCCAAAAATGTATTGAGGAACCCCAAAAATATGCTGACAAACCCAAAAATCGATTGAGGAACTCACAAAAAGGGCTGAGGAACCCAGAAATGGACTGAAGAACCCAAAAAAAGGATTGAGAAATCCAAAAATAGACTCAGAAACTCAAAAATGGCGTGAGAATAAAAAAAATGGTTTGAGGAACCCAAAAATGGGTGAGAAAACCAAAAATGGTTTGACCAAACAAAAAATGAACTGCGGGATCTGAAAATGTGCTGAAAGACTCCAAAATGGGCTGAGGGACCCAAAATTGGAATTACAGAGCAAAAAATGGGCTGAGGGACTAAAAAATAGACTGAGGAACCCAAAAATGGATTGAGGAAACCAAAAATGGGCTAAGAAACCCAAAAGTGCACTGAGGAAAGTAAATATGGATTGCGAAACAAAAAAAAATGGGCTGAGAAACCCAAAAATGGGCTTGGAAACCCAAAAACGGACTGAGAAACCGAAAATGAGCTGAGGGACCGAAACCAGACTTAGAAACCAAAACTGACATGGGCAAACCAAAAATGGATTGAGGAACCCAAAAATGGGCTGAGAAAACCAAAAAATGGATTGAGAAACCCAAAACTGGGCTGAGGGACCAAGATATGGATAGAGGAAACCAAAAAATAGATTGACGAAAGCAAAAATGGATTGTAAAGCTAAAAATGGACTGAGGAAACCAAAAATGTCCTGGGACACCCCAAAATGGATTGAGGAACCCAAAATTGGATTGAGGAACCCAAAAATGTCCTGGGACACCCAAAAATGAATTGAGGAACCAAAAATGGGCTGAGGGACCCAAAACTGGATTGAGGAACCCGAAAATGGTCTGAAAAGCCCAAAAATGGTCTGAGAAACCCAAAAATGGGCTGAGTGACCAAGACATGGATTGAGGAACCCAAAAATGTGCTGAGAAACCCAAAAATGGATTGAGGAAACCAAAAATGGACTGGGAAACCCAAAAATGGTTTAAGGAACCCAAAAATGGATTGAGGAACCCAAAAATGGTCTGAGGTAACCAAAAATGCATTGAGGAACACAAAAATGGGCTGAGAAACCAAAAAATGGATTGGAAAAAAACAAAAATGAATTGAAGAACACAAAAACTGGCTGAGTAATCAAACAATGGATTGAAGAACCGAAAAATGGTCTGAAAAGCCCCAAAATGGGCTGAGAAACCCAAAAATGCATTGAGGAACCCCCAAAATAGGCTGACAAACCCAAAAATCGATTGAGGAACTCACAAAAAGGGCTGAGGAACCCAGAAATGGACTGAAGAACCCAAAAAAAGGATTGAGAAATCCAAAAATAGACTCAGAAACTCAAAAATGGCGTGAGAATAAAAAAAAATGGATTGAGGAACCCAAAAATGGGTGAGAAAACCAAAAATGGTTTGACCAAACCAAAAATGAACTGCGGGATCTGAAAATGTGCTGAAAGACTCCAAAATGGGTTGAGGGACCCAAAAATGGAATTACAGAGCAAAAAATGGGCTGAGGGACTAAAAAATAGACTGAGGAACCCAAAAATGGATTGAGGAAACCAAAAATGGGCTAAGAAACCCAAAAGTGCCCTGAGGAAAGCAAAAATGGATTGCGAAGCAAAAAAATGGGCTGAGAAACCCAAAAATGGGCTTGGAAACCCAAAAACGGACTGAGAAACCAAAAATAGCCTGGGAAACCCAAAAATGGATTGAGGAAGCCAAGAATAGATTAAGGAACTCAAAAATGGGCTGAGGGACCAAGAAACGGACGGAGGAATTAAAAAATGCATTGAGGAACCCAAAAATGGACGGAGGAACCCAAAAATGAACTGGGAAATTAAAAAGTTGGCTGAGGCACCCAAAAATGGGCTGCAAGACACAAAAATGTATTGAGGAACCCAAAGATGGACTGAGAAACCCAGGAATGGCTTGAAAAACACAAAAATGGGCTTAGTAAACCCAAAAATATATTGAGGAACCCAAAAATTGATGGAGAAACCTAAAAATGGACTGAGGAAACCAAAAAATAGATTGAGGGACCTAAAAATGGACTGAGAAAGCCAAAAATGGGCTGCGAGGCCGCAAATGGACTGAGGAACCCAAAAATGGATTGAAGAACCCCAAAATGGGCTGTGAAACCAAAAAATGGACTGAAACCCCCCCAAAATGGGCTGAGGGTCTCAAAAATGTATTGAGAAACCCCAAAACGGACTGAGGAACCGAAAACTGGATTGAGGAAACAAAAAATGAGCTGAAGGACCAAAAACAGACTGAGAAACCAAAAATGTCATGGGCAAACCAAAAATGGATTGAGGAACCCAAAAATGCATTGAGAAACCTAAAAATGGACTGAGAAACCCCAAGAGTGGATTGAGGAACCCAAAATTCATTGAGAAACCTAAAAATGGACTGAGATACCAAAAACTGGACTGGGAAACCCAAAACTGGATTGAGAAACCCAAAAATGGACTGAGTGACCAAGACATGGATTGAGGAACCCAAAACTTGATTGAGGAAACCAAAAACGACCTGGGAAAACAAAAAAAGAACTGAGGAAACCAAAACATAGATTGACAAAACCAAAATGGATATTAAAACTAAAAATGGACTGAAAAAGCCAAAAATCGACTGGGAAACACAAAAATGGAATGAGGAACCCAAAAATAGATTGCAGAACCCAAAAATGTGCGGCAAGACCCAAAAATGTCTTGGGCAACCCAAAAATGGCTTGATGAACCCCAAAAATGGACTGGGAAATCCAAAAATTTGATTTAGGAAACAAAAAAAATAGATTGAGGAACCAAAAAATAGACTGAGAAAGCCAGAAATTGACTGGGAAACCCAAAAACGGACTGAGGAAACCAAAAATGAGCTGAGGGACCGAAACCAGACATAGAAACCAAAACTGACATGGGCAAACCAAAAATGGATTGAGGAACCCAAAAATGGGCTGAGAAAACCAAAAAATGGATTGAGAAACCCAAAACTGGGCTGAGGGACCAAGACATGGATTGAGGAAACCAAAAAATAGATTGACGAAAGCAAAAGTGGATTGGAAATCTAAAAATGGCCTGAGGAAACCAAAAATGTTCTGGGACACCCCAAAATGGATTGAGGAACCCAAAAATGGATTGAGGAACCCAAAAATGTCCTGGAACACCCAAAAATGGATTGAGGAACCAAAAATGGGCTGAGGGACCCAAAACTGGATTGAGGAACTCAAAAATGGATTGAGGAACCCAAAAATGGTCTGAAAAGCCCCAAAATGGGCTGAGAAACCCAAAAATGTATTGAGGAACCCCAAAAATATGCTGACAAACCCAAAAATCGATTGAGGAACTCACAAAAAGGGCTGAGGAACCCAGAAATGGACTGAAGAACCCAAAAAAAGGATTGAGAAATCCAAAAATAGACTCAGAAACTCAAAAATGGCGTGAGAATAAAAAAAATGGTTTGAGGAACCCAAAAATGGGTGAGAAAACCAAAAATGGTTTGACCAAACAAAAAATGAACTGCGGGATCTGAAAATGTGCTGAAAGACTCCAAAATAGGCTGAGGGACCCAAAATTGGAATTATAGAGCAAAAATTGGGCTGAGGGACTAAAAAATAGACTGAGGAACCCAAAAATGGATTGAGGAAACCAAAAATGGGCTAAGAAACCCAAAAGTGCACTGAGGAAAGTAAATATGGATTGCGAAACAAAAAAAAATGGGCTGAGAAACCCAAAAATGGGCTTGGAAACCCAAAAACGGACTGAGGAAACCAAAAATGAGCTGAGGGACCGAAACCAGACATAGAAACCAAAACTGACATGGGCAAACCAAAAATGGATTGAGGAACCCAAAAATGGGCTGAGAAAACCAAAAAATGGATTGAGAAACCCAAAACTGGGCTGAGGGACCAAGACATGGATTGAGGAAACCAAAAAATAGATTGACGAAAGCAAAAGTGGACTGGAAATCTAAAAATGGCCTGAGGAAACCAAAAATGTTCTGGGACACCCCAAAATGGATTGAGGAACCCAAAAATGGATTGAGGAACCCAAAAATGTCCTGGAACACCCAAAAATGGATTGAGGAACCAAAAATGGGCTGAGGGACCCAAAACTGGATTGAGGAACCCAAAAATGGATTGAGGAACCCAAAAATGGTCTGAAAAGCCCCAAAATGGGCTGAGAAACCCAAAAATGGGCTGAGTGACCAAGACATGGATTGAGGAACCCAAAAATGTGCTGAGAAACCCAAAAATGGATTGAGGAAACCAAAAATGGACTGGGAAACCCAAAAATGGTTTAAGGAACCCAAAAATGGATTGAGGAACCCAAAAATGGTCTGAGGTAACCAAAAATGCATTGAGGAACACAAAACTGGGCTGAGAAACCAAAAAATGGATTGGAAAAAAACAAAAATGAATTGAAGAACACAAAAACTGGCTGAGTAATCAAACAATGGATTGAAGAACCGAAAAATGGTCTGAAAAGCCCCAAAATGGGCTGAGAAACCCAAAAATGCATTGAGGAACCCCCAAAATAGGCTGACAAACCCAAAAATCGATTGAGGAACTCACAAAAAGGGCTGAGGAACCCAGAAATGGACTGAAGAACCCAAAAAAAGGATTGAGAAATCCAAAAATAGACTCAGAAACTCAAAAATGGCGTGAGAATAAAAAAAAATGGATTGAGGAACCCAAAAATGGGTGAGAAAACCAAAAATGGTTTGACCAAACCAAAAATGAACTGCGGGATCTGAAAATGTGCTGAAAGACTCCAAAATGGGTTGAGGGACCCAAAAATGGAATTACAGAGCAAAAAATGGGCTGAGGGTCTAAAAAATAGACTGAGGAACCCAAAAATGGATTGAGGAAACCAAAAATGGGCTAAGAAACCCAAAAGTGCCCTGAGGAAAGCAAAAATGGATTGCGAAACAAAAAAATGGGCTGAGAAACCCAAAAATGGGCTTGGAAACCCAAAACCGGACTGAGAAACCGAAAATGAGCTGAGGGACCGAAACCAGACTTAGAAACCAAAACTGACATGGGCAAACCAAAAATGGATTGAGGAACCCAAAAATGGGCTGAGAAAACCAAAAAATGGATTGAGAAACCCAAAACTGGGCTGAGGGACCAAGATATGGATAGAGGAAACCAAAAAATAGATTGACGAAAGCAAAAATGGATTGTAAAGCTAAAAATGGACTGAGGAAACCAAAAATGTCCTGGGACACCCCAAAATGGATTGAGGAACCCAAAATTGGATTGAGGAACCCAAAAATGTCCTGGGACACCCAAAAATGAATTGAGGAACCAAAAATGGGCTGAGGGACCCAAAACTGGATTGAGGAACCCGAAAATGGTCTGAAAAGCCCAAAAATGGTCTGAGAAACCCAAAAATGGGCTGAGTGACCAAGACATGGATTGAGGAACCCAAAAATGTGCTGAGAAACCCAAAAATGGATTGAGGAAACCAAAAATGGACTGGGAAACCCAAAAATGGTTTAAGGAACCCAAAAATGGATTGAGGAACCCAAAAATGGTCTGAGGTAACCAAAAATGCATTGAGGAACACAAAAATGGGCTGAGAAACCAAAAAATGGATTGGAAAAAAACAAAAATGAATTGAAGAACACAAAAACTGGCTGAGTAATCAAACAATGGATTGAAGAACCGAAAAATGGTCTGAAAAGCCCCAAAATGGGCTGAGAAACCCAAAAATGCATTGAGGAACCCCCAAAATAGGCTGACAAACCCAAAAATCGATTGAGGAACTCACAAAAAGGGCTGAGGAACCCAGAAATGGACTGAAGAACCCAAAAAAAGGATTGAGAAATCCAAAAATAGACTCAGAAACTCAAAAATGGCGTGAGAATAAAGAAAATGGATTGAGGAACCCAAAAATGGGTGAGAAAACCAAAAATGGTTTGACCAAACCAAAAATGAACTGCGGGATCTGAAAATGTGCTGAAAGACTCCAAAATGGGTTGAGGGACCCAAAAATGGAATTACAGAGCAAAAAATGGGCTGAGGGACTAAAAAATAGACTGAGGAACCCAAAAATGGATTGAGGAAACCAAAAATGGGCTAAGAAACCCAAAAGTGCCCTGAGGAAAGCAAAAATGGATTGCGAAACAAAAAAATGGGCTGAGAAACCCAAAAATGGGCTTGGAAACCCAAAACCGGACTGAGAAACCCAAAATAGCCTGGGAAACCCAAAAATGGGCTTGGAAACCCAAAAACGGACTGAGAAACCCAAAATAGCCTGGGAAACCCAAAAATGGATTGAGGTAGCCAAGAATAGATTAAGGAACTCAAAAATGGGCTGAGAGACCAAGAAATGGACGGAGGAATTAAAAAATGCATTGAGGAACCCGAAAATGGACGGAAGAAGCCAAAAATGAACTGGGAAATTAAAAAGTTGGCTGAGGCACCCAAAAATGGGCTGCAAGACACAAAAATGTATTGAGGAACCCAAAGATGGACTGAGGAACCCAGGAATGGCTTGAGGAACACAAAAATGGGCTTAGTAAACCCAAAAACATATTGAGGAACCCAAAAATTGATGGAGAAACCTAAAAATGGACTGAGGAACCAAAAAAATAGATTGTGGAACCTGAAAATGGACTGAGAAAGCCAAAAATGGGCTGGGAAACCAAAAAATGGATCGAAAACCCCCCAAAATGGGCTGAGGGACCCAAAACTGTATTGAGAAACCCCAAAACAGACTGAGGAACCGAAAACTGGATTGAGGAAACAAAAAATGAGCTGAAGGACCAAAAACAGACTGAGAAACCAAAAATGTCATGGGCAAACCAAAAATGGATTGAGGAACCCAAAAATGCATTGAGAAACCTAAAAATGGACTGAGAAACCCCAAAAATGTATTGAGGAACCCAAAGTTCATTGAGAAACCTAAAAATGGACTGAGATACCAAAAACTGGACTGGGAAACCCAAAACTGGATTGAGAAACCCAAAAATGGACTGAGTGACCAAGACATGGATTGAGGAACCCAAAACTTGATTGAGGAAACCAAAAACGACCTGGAAAAAAACAAAAAAAGAACTGAGGAAACCAAAACATAGATTGACAAAACCAAAATGGATTTTAAAACTGAAAATGGACTGAAAAAGCCAAAAATCGACTGGGAAACACAAAAATGGAATGAGGAACCCAAAAATAGATTGCAGAACCCAAAAATGTGCTGCAAGACCCAAAAATGTCTTGGGCAACCCAAAAATGGCTTGAGGAACCCAAAAATGGACTGGGAAACCCAAAAATTTGATTTAGGAAACAAAAAAAATAGATTGAGGAACCAAAAAATAGACTGAGAAAGCCAGAAATTGACTGGGAAACCCAAAAACGGACTGAGGAAACCAAAAATGAGCTGAGGGACCGAAACCAGACTTAGAAACCAAAACTGACATGGGCAAACCAAAAATGGATTGAGGAACCCAAAAATGGTCTGAAAAGCCCAAAAATGGATTGAGAAACCCAAAAATGGGCTGAGAAAACCAAAAAATGGATTGAGAAACCCAAAAATGGGCTGAGGGACCAAGACATGGCTTGAGGAAACCAAAAAATAGATTGACGAAAGCAAAAATGGATTGTAAAGCTAAAAATGGCCTGAGGAAACCAAAAATGTCCTGGGACACCCCAAAATGGATTGAGGAACCCAAAAATGGATTGAGGAACCCAAAAATGGTCTGAAAAGCCCCAAAATGGGCTGAGAAACCCAAAAATGCATTGAGTAACCCCAAAAATAGGCTGACAAACCCAAAAATCGATTGAGGAACTCACAAAAAGGGCTGAGGAACCCAGAAATGGACTGAAGAACCCAAAAAAAGGATTGAGAAATCCAAAAATAGACTCAGAAACTCAAAAATGGCGTGAGAATAAAAAAATGGATTGAGGAACCCAAAAATGGGTGAGAAAACCAAAAATGGTTTGACCAAACCAAAAATGAACTACGGGATCTGAAAATGTGCTGAAAGACTCCAAAATCGGTTGAGGGACCCAAAAATGGAATTACAGAGCAAAAAATGGGCTGAGGGACTAAAAAATAGACTGAGGAACCCAAAAATGGATTGAGGAAACCAAAAATGGGCTAAGAAACCCAAAAGTGCCCTGAGGAAAGCAAAAATGGATTGCGAAACAAAAAAATGGGCTGAGAAACCCAAAAATGGGCTTGGAAACCCAAAAACGGACTGAGAAACCCAAAATAGCCTGGGAAACCCAAAAATGGGCTTGGAAACCCAAAAACGGACTGAGAAACCAAAAATAGCCTGGGAAACCCAAAAATGGATTGAGGAAGCCAAGAATAGATTAAGGAACTCAAAAATGGGCTGAGGGACCAAGAAACGGACGGAGGAATTAAAAAATGCATTGAGGAACCCAAAAATGGACGGAGGAACCCAAAAATGAACTGGGAAATTAAAAGTTGGCTGAGGCACCCAAAAATGGGCTGCAAGACACAAAAATGTATTGAGGAACCCAAAGATGGACTGAGGAACCCAGGAATGGCTTGAGGAACACAAAAATGGGCTTAGTAAACCCAAAAATATATTGAGGAACCCAAAAATTGATGGAGAAACCTAAAAATGGACTGAGGAAACCAAAAAATAGATTGAGGGACCTAAAAATGGACTGAGAAAGCCAAAAATGGGCTGCGAGGCCGCAAATGGACTGAGGAACCCAAAAATGGATTGAAGAACCCCAAAATGGGCTGTGAAACCAAAAAATGGACTGAAACCCCCCCAAAATGGGCTGAGGGTCTCAAAAATGTATTGAGAAACCCAAAACGGACTGAGGAACCGAAAACTGGATTGAGGAAACAAAAAATGAGCTGAAGGACCAAAAACAGACTGAGAAACCAAAAATGTCATGGGCAAACCAAAAATGGATTGAGGAACCCAAAAATGCATTGAGAAACCTAAAAATGGACTGAGAAACCCCAAGAGTGGATTGAGGAACCCAAAATTCATTGAGAAACCTAAAAATGGACTGAGATACCAAAACTGACTGGGAAACCCAAAACTGGATTGAGAAACCCAAAAATGGACTGAGTGACCAAGACATGGATTGAGGAACCCAAAACTTGATTGAGGAAACCAAAAACGACCTGGGAAAACAAAAAAAGAACTGAGGAAACCAAAACATAGATTGACAAAACCAAAATGGATATTAAAACTAAAAATGGACTGAAAAAGCCAAAATCGACTGGGAAACACAAAAATGGAATGAGGAACCAAAAATAGATTGCAGAACCCAAAAATGTGCGGCAAGACCCAAAAATGTCTTGGGCAACCCAAAAATGGCTTGATGAACCCAAAAATGGACTGGGAAATCCAAAAATTTGATTTAGGAAACAAAAAAAACAGATTGAGGAACCAAAAAATAGACTG
This sequence comes from Dromococcyx pavoninus, assembly GCA_033558185.1. NCBI lineage: Eukaryota > Metazoa > Chordata > Aves > Cuculiformes > Neomorphidae > Dromococcyx > Dromococcyx pavoninus. The sequence continues at coordinate 27,634 of JAUMJL010000645.1, read as the reverse complement.
AGAAAGCCAGAAATTGACTGGGAAACCCAAAAACGGACTGAGGAAACCAAAAATGAGCTGAGGGACCGAAACCAGACATAGAAACCAAAACTGACATGGGCAAACCAAAAATGGATTGAGGAACCCAAAAATGGGCTGAGAAAACCAAAAAATGGATTGAGAAACCAAAACTGGCTGAGGGACCAAGACATGGATTGAGGAAACCAAAAAATAGATTGACGAAAGCAAAAGTGGATTGGAAATCTAAAAATGGCCTGAGGAAACCAAAAATGTTCTGGGACACCCCAAAATGGATTGAGGAACCCAAAAATGGATTGAGGAACCCAAAAATGTCCTGGAACACCCAAAATGGTTTGAGGAACCAAAAATGGGCTGAGGGACCCAAAACTGGATTGAGGAACCAAAAATGGATTGAGGAACCCAAAAATGGTCTGAAAAGCCCCAAAATGGGCTGAGAAACCCAAAAATGCATTGAGGAACCCCAAAATAGGCTGACAAACCCAAAATCGATTGAGGAACTCACAAAAAGGGCTGAGGAACCCAGAAATGGACTGAAGAACCCAAAAAAAGGATTGAGAAATCCAAAAATAGACTCAGAAACTCAAAAATGGCGTGAGAATAAAAAAAATGGTTTTGAGGAACCCAAAAATGGGTGAGAAAACCAAAAATGGTTTGACCAAACCAAAAATGAACTGCGGGATCTGAAAATGTGCTGAAAGACTCCAAAATGGGCTGAGGGACCCAAAAATGGAACTACAGAGCAAAAAATGGGCTGAGGGACTAAAAAATAGACTGAGGAACCCAAAAATGGATTGAGGAAACCAAAAATGGGCTAAGAAACCCAAAAGTGCACTGAGGAAAGCAAATATGGATTGCGAAACAAAAAAAAATGGGCTGAGAAACCCAAAAATGGGCTTGGAAACCCAAAAACGGACTGAGAAACCAAAATGAGCTGAGGGACCGAAACCAGACTTAGAAACCAAAACTGACATGGGCAAACCAAAAATGGATTGAGGAACCCAAAAATGGGCTGAGAAAACCAAAAAATGGATTGAGAAACCCAAAACTGGGCTGAGGGACCAAGATATGGATTGAGGAAACCAAAAAATAGATTGACGAAAGCAAAATGGATTGTAAAGCTAAAATGGACTGAGGAAAGCAAAAATGTCCTGGGACACCCCAAAATGGATTGAGGAACCCAAAATTGGATTGAGGAACCCAAAAATGTCCTGGGACACCCAAAAATGAATTGAGGAACCAAAAATGGGCTGAGGGACCCAAAACTGGATTGAGGAACCCGAAAATGGTCTGAAAAGCCCAAAAATGGTCTGAGAAACCCAAAAATGGGCTGAGTGACCAAGACATGGATTGAGGAACCCAAAAATGTGCTGAGAAACCCAAAAATGGATTGAGGAAACCAAAAATGGACTGGGAAACCCAAAAATGGTTTAAGGAACCCAAAAAATGGATTGAGGAACCCAAAAATGGTCTGAGGTAACCAAAAATGCATTGAGGAACACAAAAATGGGCTGAGAAACCAAAAAATGGATTGGAAAAAAACAAAAATGAATTGAAGAACACAAAAACTGGCTGAGTAATCAAACAATGGATTGAAGAACCGAAAAATGGTCTGAAAAGCCCCAAAATGGGCTGAGAAACCCAAAAATGCATTGAGGAACCTGAGGAACCCCCAAAATAGGCTGACAAACCCAAAAATCGATTGAGGAACTCACAAAAAGGGCTGAGGAACCCAGAAATGGACTGAAGAACCCAAAAAAAGGATTGAGAAATCCAAAAATAGACTCAGAAACTCAAAAATGGCGTGAGAATAAAAAAAATGGATTGAGGAACCCAAAAATGGCTGAGAAAACCAAAAATGGTTTGACCAAACCAAAAATGAACTGCGGGATCTGAAAATGTGCTAAAAGACTCCAAAATGGGTTGAGGGACCCAAAAATGGAATTACAGAGCAAAAAATGGGCTGAGGGACTAAAAAATAGACTGAGGAACCTGGATTGAGGAAACCAAAAATGGGCTAAGAAACCCAAAAGTGCCCTGAGGAAAGCAAAAATGGATTGCGAAACAAAAAAATGGGCTGAGAAACCCAAAAATGGGCTTGGAAACCCAAAAACGGACTGAGAAACCAAAATAGCCTGGGAAACCCAAAAATGAGCTTGGAAACCCAAAAACGGACTGAGAAACCCAAAATAGCCTGGGAAACCCCAAAAATGGATTGAGGTAGCCAAGAATAGATTAAGGAACTCAAAACTGGGCTGAGAGACCAAGAAATGGACGGAGGAATTAAAAAATGCATTGAGGAACCCGAAAATGGACGGAAGAAGCCAAAAATGAACTGGGAAATTAAAAAGTTGGCTGAGGCACCCAAAAATGGGCTGCAAGACACAAAAATGTATTGAGGAACCCAAAGATGGACTGAGGAACCCAGGAATGGCTTGAGGAACACAAAAATGGCTTAGTAAACCCAAAAACATATTGAGGAACCCAAAAATTGATGGAGAAACCTAAAAATGGACTGAGGAACCAAAAAAATAGATTGAGGAACCTAAAAATGGACTGAGAAAGCCAAAAATGGGCTGGGAAACCAAAAAATGGATCGAAAACCCCCCAAAATGGGCTGAGGGACCCAAAACTGTATTGAGAAACCCCAAAACAGACTGAGGAACCGAAAACTGGATTGAGGAAACAAAAAATGAGCTGAACGACCAAAAACAGACTGAGAAACCAAAAATGTCATGGGCAAACCAAAAATGGATTGAGGAACCCAAAAATGCATTGAGAAACCTAAAAATGGACTGAGAAACCCCAAAAATGTATTGAGGAACCCAAAGTTCATTGAGAAACCTAAAAATGGACTGAGATACCAAAAACTGGACTGGGAAACCCAAAACTGGATTGAGAAACCCAAAAATGGACTGAGTGACCAAGACATGGATTGAGGAACCCAAAACTTGATTGAGGAAACCAAAAACGACCTGGAAAAAAACAAAAAAAGAACTGAGGAAACCAAAACATAGATTGACAAAACCAAAATGGATTTTAAAACTAAAAATGGACTGAAAAAGCCAAAAATGGACTGGGAAACACAAAAATGGAATGAGGAACCCAAAAATAGATTGCAGAACCCAAAAATGTGCTGCAAGACCCAAAAATTTCTTGGGCAACCCAAAAATGGCTTGAGGAACCCAAAAATGGACTGGGAAACCCAAAAATTTGATTTAGGAAACAAAAAAAATAGATTGAGGAACCAAGAAATAGACTGAGAAAGCCAGAAATTGACTGGAAACCCAAAAACGGACTGAGGAAACCAAAAATGAGCTGAGGGACCGAAACCAGACTTAGAACCAAAACTGACATGGGCAAACCAAAAATGATTGAGGAACCCAAAAATGGTCTGAAAAGCCCAAAAATGGATTGAGAAACCCAAAAATGGGCTGAGAAAACCAAAAAATGGATTGAGAAACCCAAAAATGGGCTGAGGGACCAAGACATGGATTGAGGAAACCAAAAAATAGATTGACGAAAGCAAAAATGGATTGTAAAGCTAAAAATGGCCTGAGGAAACCAAAAATGTCCTGGACACCCAAAAATGAATTGAGGAACACAAAAATGGGCTGAGGGACCCAAAACTGGATTGAGGAACCCAAAAATGGTCTGAAAAGCCCCAAAATGGGCTGAGAAACCCAAAAATGCATTGAGGAACCCCAAAAATAGGCTGACAAACCCAAAAATCGATTGAGGAACTCACAAAAAGGGCTGAGGAACCCAGAAATGGACTGAAGAACCCAAAGAAAAGGATTGAGATATCCAAAAATAGACTCAGAATCTCAAAAATGGCGTGAGAATAAAAAAAATGGATTGAGGAACCGAAAAATGGGTGAGAAAACCAAAAATGGTTTGACCAAACCAAAAATGAACTGCGGGGATCTGAAAATGTGCTGAAAGACTCCAAAATGGGCTGAGGGGACCCAAAAATGGAATTACAGAGCAAAAAATGGGCTGAGGGATTAAAAAATAGACTGAGGAATCCAAAAATGGATTGAGGAAACCAAAAATGGACTGGGAAACCCAAAAGTGCACTGAGGAAAGCAAAAATGGATTGAGAAACAAAAAAATGGGCTGAGAAATCCAAAAATGGGCTTGGAAACCCAAAAACGGACTGAGAAACCAAAAATGAGCTGAGGGACCGAAACCAGACTTAGAAACCAAAACTGACATGGGCAAACCAAAATGGATTGAGGAACCCAAAAATGGTCTGAAAAGCCCAAAAATGGATTGAGAAACCCAAAAATGGGCTGAGGGACCAAGACATGGATTGAGGAAACCAAAAAATCATTGACGAAAGCAAAAATGGATTGTAAAGCTAAAAATGGCCTGAGGAAACCAAAAATGTCCTGGACAACCCAAAATGGATTGAGGAACCCAAAATTGGATTGAGGAACCCAAAAATGTCCTGGGACACCCAAAAATGAATTGAGGAACACAAAAATTGGCTGAGGGTCCCAAAACTGGATTGAGGAACCCAAAAATGGATTGAGGAACCCAAAAATGGTCTGAAAAGCCCCAAAATGGCTGAGAAACCCAAAAATGCATTGAGGAACCCCAAAAATAGGCTGACAAACCCAAAAATCGATTGAGGAACTCACAAAAAGGGCTGAGGAACCCAGAAATGGACTGAAGAACCCAAAAAAAGGATTGAGAAATCCAAAAATAGACTCAGAAACTCAAAAATGGCGTGAGAATAAAAAAAATGGATTGAGGAACCCAAAAATGGGTGAGAAAACCAAAAATGGTTTGACCAAACCAAAAATGAACTGCGGGATCTGAAAATGTGCTGAAAGACTCCAAAATGGGCTGAGGGACCCAAAAATGGAATTACAGAGCAAAAAATGGGCTGAGGGATTAAAAAAGAGACTGAGGAACCCAAAAATGGATTGAGGAAACCAAAAATGGGCTAAGAAACCCAAAAGTGCACTGAGGAAAGCAAAAATGGATTGAGAAACAAAAAAATGGGCTGAGAGACCAAAAATGGGCTTGGAAACCCAAAAAACGGACTGAGAAACCCAAAATAGCCTGGGAAACCCAAAAATGGATTGAGGAAGCCAAGAATAGATTAAGGAACTCAAAAATGGGCTGAGGGACCAAGAAATGGACGGAGGAATTAAAAAATGCATTGAGGAACCCGAAAATGGACGGAGGAACCCAAAAATGAACTGGGAAATTAAAAAGTTGGCTGAGGCACCCAAAAATGGGCTGCAAGACACAAAAATGTATTGAGGAACCCAAAGATGGACTGAGGAACCCAGGAATGGCTTGAGGAACACAAAAATGGGCTTAGTAAACCCAAAAATATATTGAGGAACCCAAAAATTGATGGAGAAACCTAAAAATGGACTGAGGAACCAAAAAAATAGATTGAGGAACCTAAAAATGGACTGAGAAAGCCAAAAATGGGCTGGGAAACCAAAAAATGTATCGAAAACCCCCCAAAATGGGCTGAGGGACCCAAAACTGTATTGAGAAACCCCAAAACAGACTGAGGAACCGAAAACTGGGATTGAGGAAACAAAAAATGAGCTGAAGGACCAAAAACAGACTGAGAAAACAAAAATGTCATGGGCAAACCAAAAATGGATTGAGGAACCCAAAAATGCATTGAGAAACCTAAAAATGGACTGAGAAACCCCAAAAATGTATTGAGGAACCCAAAATTCATTGAGAAACCTAAAAATGGACTGAGATACCAAAAACTGGACTGGGAAACCCAAAACTGGATTGAGAAACCCAAAAATGGACTGAGTGACCAAGACATGGATTGAGGAACCCAAAACTTGATTGAGGAAACCAAAAACGACCTGGAAAAAAACAAAAAAAGAACTGAGGAAACCAAAACATAGATTGACAAAACCAAAATGGATTTTAAAACTAAAAATGGACTGAAAAAGCCAAAAATGGACTGGGGAAACACAAAAATGGAATGAGGAACCCCAAAATAGATTGCAGAACCCAAAATGTGCTGCAAGACCCAAAAATTTCTTGGGCAACCCAAAATGGCTTGAGGAACCCAAAAATGGACTGGAAACCCAAAAATTTGATTTAGGAAACAAAAAAAATAGATTGAGGAACCAAAAAATAGACTGAGAAAGCCAGAAATTGACTGGGAAACCAAAAACGGACTGAGGAAACCAAAAATGAGCTGAGGGACCGAAACCAGACTTAGAAACCAAAACTGATATGGGCAAACCAAAAATGGATTGAGGAACCCAAAAATGGTCTGAAAAGCCCAAAAATGGATTGAGAAACCCAAAAATGGGCTGAGAAAACCAAAAAAATGGATTGAGAAACCCTAAAATGGGCTGAGGGACCAAGACATGGATTGAGGAAACCAAAAAATAGATGGACGAAAGCAAAAATGGATTGTAAAGCTAAAAATGGCCTGAGGAAACCAAAAATGTCCTGGGACAACCCAAAATGGATTGAGGAACCCAAAATTGGATTGAGGAACCCAAAAATGTCCTGGGACACCCAAAAATGAATTGAGGAACACAAAAATGGGCTGAGGGACCCAAAACTGGATTGAGGAACCCAAAAATGGATTGAGGAACCCAAAAATGTCCTGGGACACCCAAAAATGAATTGAGGAACCAAAAATGGGCTGAGGGACCCAAAACTGGATTGAGGAACCCGAAAATGGTCTGAAAAGCCCAAAAATGGTCTGAGAAACCCAAAATGGGCTGAGTGACCAAGACATGGATTGAGGAACCCAAAAATGTGCTGAGAAACCCAAAAATGGATTGAGGAAACCAAAAATGGACTGGGAAACCCAAAAATGGTTTAAGGAATCCAAAAATGGATTGAGGAACACAAAAATGGATTGAGGAAGCCAAGAATATATTAAGGAACTCAAAAATGGGCTGAGAGACCAAGAAATGGACGGAGGAACCCAAATATGGACTGAGGAACCCAGGAATGGCTTGAGGAACACAAAAATGGGCTTAGTAAACCCAAAAATATATTGAGGAACCCAAAAATTGATGGAGAAACCTAAAAATGGACTGAGGAACCAAAAAATGGATTGAAGAACCCCAAAATTGGCTGGGAAACCAAAAAATGGACCGAAAACCCCCCAAAATGGGCTGAGGGACCCAAAAATGTATTGAGAAACCCCAAAACAGACTGAGGAACCGAAAACTGGATTGAGGAAACAAAAAATGAGCTGAAGGACCAAAAACAGACTGAGAAAACAAAAATGTCATGGGCAAACCAAAAATGGATTGAGGAACCCAAAAATGCATTGAGAAACCTAAAAATGGACTGAGAAACCCCAAAAATGTATTGAGGAACCCAAAATTCATTGAGAAACCTAAAAATGGACTGAGATACCAAAAACTGGACTGGGAAACCCAAAACTGGATTGAGAAACCCAAAAATGGACTGAGTGACCAAGACATGGATTGAGGAACCCAAAACTTGATTGAGGAAACCAAAAACGACCTGGAAAAAAACAAAAAAAGAACTGAGGAAACCAAAACATAGATTGACAAAACCAAAATGGATTTTAAAACTAAAAATGGACTGAAAAAGCCAAAAATGGACTGGGAAACACAAAAATGGAATGAGGAACCCAAAAATAGATTGCAGAACCCAAAAATGTGCTGCAAGACCCAAAAATTTCTTGGGCAACCCAAAAATGGCTTGAGGAACCCAAAAATGGACTGGGAAACCCAAAAATTTGATTTAGGAAACAAAAAAAATAGATTGAGGAACCAAGAAATAGACTGAGAAAGCCAGAAATTGACTGGGAAACCCAAAAACGGACTGAGGAAACCAAAAATGAGCTGAGGGACCGAAACCAGACTTAGAAACCAAAACTGACATGGGCAAACCAAAAATGGATTGAGGAACCCAAAAATGGTCTGAAAAGCCCAAAAATGGATTGAGAAACCCAAAAATGGGCTGAGAAAACCAAAAAATGGATTGAGAAACACAAAAATGGGCTGAGGGACCAAGACATGGATTGAGGAAACCAAAAAATAGATTGACGAAAGCAAAAATGGATTGTAAAGCTAAAAATGGCCTGAGGAAACCAAAAATGTCCTGGGACACCCAAAAATGAATTGAGGAACACAAAAATGGGCTGAGGGACCCAAAACTGGATTGAGGAACCCAAAAATGGTCTGAAAAGCCCCAAAATGGGCTGAGAAACCCAAAAATGCATTGAGGAACCCCAAAAATAGGCTGACAAACCCAAAAATCGATTGAGGAACTCACAAAAAGGGCTGAGGAACCCAGAAATGGACTGAAGAACCCAAAGAAAAGGATTGAGAAATCCAAAAATAGACTCAGAATCTCAAAAATGGCGTGAGAATAAAAAAAATGGATTGAGGAACCGAAAAATGGGTGAGAAAACCAAAAATGGTTTGACCAAACCAAAAATGAACTGCGGGATCTGAAAATGTGCTGAAAGACTCCAAAATGGGCTGAGGGACCCAAAAATGGAATTACAGAGCAAAAAATGGGCTGAGGGATTAAAAAATAGACTGAGGAATCCAAAAATGGATTGAGGAAACCAAAAATGGACTGGGAAACCCAAAAGTGCACTGAGGAAAGCAAAAATGGATTGAGAAACAAAAAAATGGGCTGAGAAATCCAAAAATGGGCTTGGAAACCCAAAAACGGACTGAGAAACCAAAAATGAGCTGAGGGACCGAAACCAGACTTAGAAACCAAAACTGACATGGGCAAACCAAAAATGGATTGAGGAACCCAAAAATGGTCTGAAAAGCCCAAAAATGGATTGAGAAACCCAAAAATGGGCTGAGGGACCAAGACATGGATTGAGGAAACCAAAAAATCATTGACGAAAGCAAAAATGGATTGTAAAGCTAAAAATGGCCTGAGGAAACCAAAAATGTCCTGGGACAACCCAAAATGGATTGAGGAACCCAAAATTGGATTGAGGAACCCAAAAATGTCCTGGGACACCCAAAAATGAATTGAGGAACACAAAAATTGGCTGAGGGTCCCAAAACTGGATTGAGGAACCCAAAAATGGATTGAGGAACCCAAAAATGGTCTGAAAAGCCCCAAAATGGGCTGAGAAACCCAAAAATGCATTGAGGAACCCCAAAAATAGGCTGACAAACCCAAAAATCGATTGAGGAACTCACAAAAAGGGCTGAGGAACCCAGAAATGGACTGAAGAACCCAAAAAAAGGATTGAGAAATCCAAAAATAGACTCAGAAACTCAAAAATGGCGTGAGAATAAAAAAAATGGATTGAGGAACCCAAAAATGGGTGAGAAAACCAAAAATGGTTTGACCAAACCAAAAATGAACTGCGGGATCTGAAAATGTGCTGAAAGACTCCAAAATGGGCTGAGGGACCCAAAAATGGAATTACAGAGCAAAAAATGGGCTGAGGGATTAAAAAAGAGACTGAGGAACCCAAAAATGGATTGAGGAAACCAAAAATGGGCTAAGAAACCCAAAAGTGCACTGAGGAAAGCAAAAATGGATTGAGAAACAAAAAAATGGGCTGAGAGACCAAAAAATGGGCTTGGAAACCCAAAAACGGACTGAGAAACCCAAAATAGCCTGGGAAACCCAAAAATGGATTGAGGAAGCCAAGAATAGATTAAGGAACTCAAAAATGGGCTGAGGGACCAAGAAATGGACGGAGGAATTAAAAAATGCATTGAGGAACCCGAAAATGGACGGAGGAACCCAAAAATGAACTGGGAAATTAAAAAGTTGGCTGAGGCACCCAAAAATGGGCTGCAAGACACAAAAATGTATTGAGGAACCCAAAGATGGACTGAGGAACCCAGGAATGGCTTGAGGAACACAAAAATGGGCTTAGTAAACCCAAAAATATATTGAGGAACCCAAAAATTGATGGAGAAACCTAAAAATGGACTGAGGAACCAAAAAAATAGATTGAGGAACCTAAAAATGGACTGAGAAAGCCAAAAATGGGCTGGGAAACCAAAAAATGTATCGAAAACCCCCCAAAATGGGCTGAGGGACCCAAAACTGTATTGAGAAACCCCAAAACAGACTGAGGAACCGAAAACTGGATTGAGGAAACAAAAAATGAGCTGAAGGACCAAAAACAGACTGAGAAAACAAAAATGTCATGGGCAAACCAAAAATGGATTGAGGAACCCAAAAATGCATTGAGAAACCTAAAAATGGACTGAGAAACCCCAAAAATGTATTGAGGAACCCAAAATTCATTGAGAAACCTAAAAATGGACTGAGATACCAAAAACTGGACTGGGAAACCCAAAACTGGATTGAGAAACCCAAAAATGGACTGAGTGACCAAGACATGGATTGAGGAACCCAAAACTTGATTGAGGAAACCAAAAACGACCTGGAAAAAAACAAAAAAAGAACTGAGGAAACCAAAACATAGATTGACAAAACCAAAATGGATTTTAAAACTAAAAATGGACTGAAAAAGCCAAAAATGGACTGGGAAACACAAAAATGGAATGAGGAACCCCAAAATAGATTGCAGAACCCAAAAATGTGCTGCAAGACCCAAAAATGTCTTGGGCAACCCAAAAATGGCTTGAGGAACCCAAAAATGGACTGGGAAACCCAAAAATTTGATTTAGGAAACAAAAAAAATAGATTGAGGAACCAAAAAATAGACTGAGAAAGCCAGAAATTGACTGGGAAACCCAAAAACGGACTGAGGAAACCAAAATGAGCTGAGGGACCGAAACCAGACTTAGAAACCAAAACTGATATGGGCAAACCAAAAATGGATTGAGGAACCCAAAAATGGTCTGAAAAGCCCAAAAATGGATTGAGAAACCCAAAAATGGGCTGAGAAAACCAAAAAAATGGATTGAGAAACCCTAAAATGGGCTGAGGGACCAAGACATGGATTGAGGAAACCAAAAAATAGATGGACGAAAGCAAAAATGGATTGTAAAGCTAAAAATGGCCTGAGGAAACCAAAAATGTCCTGGGACAACCCAAAATGGATTGAGGAACCCAAAATTGGATTGAGGAACCCAAAAATGTCCTGGGACACCCAAAAATGAATTGAGGAACACAAAAATGGGCTGAGGGACCCAAAACTGGATTGAGGAACCCAAAAATGGATTGAGGAACCCAAAAATGTCCTGGGACACCCAAAAATGAATTGAGGAACCAAAATGGGCTGAGGGACCCAAAACTGGATTGAGGAACCCGAAAATGGTCTGAAAAGCCCAAAAATGGTCTGAGAAACCCAAAATGGGCTGAGTGACCAAGACATGGATTGAGGAACCCAAAAATGTGCTGAGAAACCCAAAAATGGATTGAGGAAACCAAAAATGGACTGGGAAACCCAAAAATGGTTTAAGGAATCCAAAAATGGATTGAGGAACACAAAAATGGATTGAGGAAGCCAAGAATAGATTAAGGAACTCAAAAATGGGCTGAGAGACCAAGAAATGGACGGAGGAACTCAAATATGGACTGAGGAACCCAGGAATGGCTTGAGGAACACAAAAATGGGCTTAGTAAACCCAAAAACATATTGAGGAACCCAAAAATTGATGGAGAAACCTAAAAAATGGACTGAGGAAACAAAAAAATAGATTGAGGAACCTAAAAATGGACTGAGAAAGCCAAAAATGGGCTGGGAAACCAAAAAATGGATCGAAAACCCCCCAAAATGGGCTGAGGGACCCAAAACTGTATTGAGAAACCCCAAAACAGACTGAGGAACCGAAAACTGGATTGAGGAAACAAAAAATGAGCTGAAGGACCAAAAACAGACTGAGAAAACAAAAATGTCATGGGCAAACCAAAAATGGATTGAGGAACCCAAAAATGCATTGAGAAACCTAAAAATGGACTGAGAAACCCCAAAAATGGATTGAGGAACCCAAAATTCATTGAGAAACCTAAAAATGGACTGAGATACCAAAAACTGGACTGGGAAACCCAAAACTGGATTGAGAAACCCAAAAATGGACTGAGTGACCAAGACATGGATTGAGGAACCCAAAACTTGATTGAGGAAACCAAAAACGACCTGGAAAAAAACAAAAAAAGAACTGAGGAAACCAAAACATAGATTGACAAAACCAAAATGGATTTTAAAACTAAAAATGGACTGAAAAAGCCAAAAATCGACTGGGAAACACAAAAATGGAATGAGGAACCCAAAAATAGATTGCAGAACCCAAAAATGTGCTGCAAGACCCAAAAATGTCTTGGGCAACCCAAAAATGGCTTGAGGAACCCAAAAATGGACTGGGAAACCCAAAAATTTGATTTAGGAAACAAAAAAAATAGATTGAGGAACCAAAAAATAGACTGAGAAAGCCAGAAATTGACTGGGAAACCAAAAACGGACTGAGGAAACCAAAATGAGCTGAGGGACCGAAACCAGACTTAGAAACCAAAACTGACATGGGCAAACCAAAAATGGATTGAGGAACCCAAAAATGGTCTGAAAAGCCCAAAAAATGGATTGAGGAACCCAAAAATGGGCTGAGAAAACCAAAAAATGGATTGAGAAACCCAAAAATGGGCTGAGGGACCAAGACATGGATTGAGGAAACCAAAAAATAGATTGACGAAAGCAAAAATGGATTGTAAAGCTAAAAATGGCCTGAGGAAACCAAAAATGTCCTGGGACAACTCAAAATGGATTGAGGAACCCAAAATTGGATTGAGGAACCCAAAATGTCCTGGGACACCCAAAAATGAATTGAGGAACACAAAAATGGGCTGAGGGACCCAAAACTGGATTGAGGAACCCAAAAATGGATTGAGGAACCCAAAAATGGTCTGAAAAGCCCCAAAATGGGCTGAGAAACCCAAAAATGCATTGAGTAACCCCAAAAATAGGCTGACAAACCCAAAAATCGATTGAGGAACTCACAAAAAGGGCTGAGGAACCCAGAAATGGACTGAAGAACCCAAAAAAAGGATTGAGAAATCCAAAATAGACTCAGAAACTCAAAAATGGCGTGAGAATAAAAAAACTGGATTGAGGAACCCAAAAATGGGTGAGAAAACCAAAAATGGTTTGACCAAACCAAAAATGAACTGCGGGATCTGAAAATGTGCTGAAAGACTCCAAAATGGGCTGAGGGACCCAAAAATGGAATTACAGAGCAAAAAATGGGCTGAGGGATTAAAAAATAGACTGAGGAACCCAAAAATGGATTGAGGAAACCAAAAATGGGCTAAGAAACCCAAAAGTGCACTGAGGAAAGCAAAAATGGATTGAGAAACAAAAAAATGGGCTGAGAGACCAAAAAATGGGCTTGGAAACCCAAAAACGGACTGAGAAACCCAAAATAGCCTGGGAAACCCAAAAATGGATTGAGGAAGCCAAGAATAGATTAAGGAACTCAAAAATGGGCTGAGGGACCAAGAAATGGACGGAGGAATTAAAAAATGCATTGAGGAACCCGAAAATGGACGGAGGAACCCAAAAATGAACTGGGAAATTAAAAAGTTGGCTGAGGCACCCAAAAATGGGCTGCAAGACACAAAAATGTATTGAGGAACCCAAATATGGACTGAGGAACCCAGGAATGGCTTGAGGAACACAAAAATGGGCTTAGTAAACCCAAAAATATATTGAGGAACCCAAAAATTGATGGAGAAACCTAAAAATGGACTGAGGAACCAAAAAATGGATTGAAGAACCCCAAAATTGGCTGGGAAACCAAAAAATGGACCGAAAACCCCCAAAATGGGCTGAGGGACCCAAAAATGTATTGAGAAACCCCAAAACAGACTGAGGAACCGAAAACTGGATTGAGGAAACAAAAAATGAGCTGAAGGACCAAAAACAGACTGAGAAAACAAAAATGTCATGGGCAAACCAAAAATGGATTGAGGAACCCAAAAATGCATTGAGAAACCTAAAAATGGACTGAGAAACCCCAAAAATGGATTGAGGAACGAAAATTCATTGAGAAACCTAAGAATGGACTGAGATATCAAAAACTGGACTGGGAAACCCAAAACTGGATTGAGGAACCCAAAAATGGACAGAGTGACCAAGACATGGATTGAGGAAACCAAAAATAGATTGACGAAAGCAAAAATGGATTGTAAAGCTAAAAATGGCCTGAGGAAACCAAAAATGTCCTGGGACACCCCAAAATGGATTGAGGAACCCAAAATTGGATTGAGGAACCCAAAAATGTCCTGGGACACCCAAAAATTAATAGAGGAACACAAAAATGGCTGAGGGACCAAGACATGGATTGAGGAAACCAAAAAATGGATTGACGAAAGCAAAAATGGATTGTAAAGCTAAAAATGGCCTGAGGAAACCAAAAATGTCCTGGGACACCCCAAAATCGGCTGAGAAACCCAAAAAATGCATTGAGGAACCCCCAAAATAGGCTGACAAACCCAAAAATCGATTGAGGAACTCACAAAAAGGGCTGAGGAACCCAGAAATGACTGAAGAACCCCAAAAAAAGGATTGAGAAATCCAAAAATAGACTCAGAAACTCAAAAATGGCATGAGAATAAAAAAAATGGATTGAGGAACCCAAAAATGGGTGAGAAAACCAAAAATGGTTTGACCAAACCAAAAATGAACTGCGGGATCTGAAAATGTGCTGAAAGACTCCAAAATGGGCTGAGGGACCCAAAAATGGAATTACAGAGCAAAAAATGGCTGAGGGATTAAAAAATAGACTGAGGAACCCAAAAATGGATTGAGGAAACCAAAAATGGGCTAAGAAACCCAAAAGTGCACTGAGGAAAGCAAAAATGGATTGAGAAACAAAAAAATGGGCTGAGAGACCAAAAAATGGGCTTGGAAACCCAAAAACGGACTGAGAAACCCAAAATAGCCTGGGAAACCCAAAAATGGATTGAGGAAGCCAAGAATAGATTAAGGAACTCAAAAATGGGCTGAGGGACCAAGAAATGGACGGAGGAATTAAAAAATGCATTGAGGAACCCGAAAATGGACGGAGGAACCCAAAAATGAACTGGGAAATTAAAAAGTTGGCTGAGGCACCCAAAAATGGGCTGCAAGACACAAAAATGTATTGAGGAACCCAAATATGGACTGAGGAACCCAGGAATGGTTTGAGGAACACAAAAATGGGCTTAGTAAACCCAAAAATATATTGAGGAACCCAAAAATTGATGGAGAAACCTAAAAATGGACTGAGGAACCAAAAAATGGATTGAAGAACCCCAAAATTGGCTGGGAAACCAAAAAATGGACCGAAAACCCCCCAAAATGGGCTGAGGGACCCAAAAATGTATTGAGAAACCCCAAAACAGACTGAGGAACCGAAAACTGGATTGAGGAAACAAAAAATGAGCTGAAGGACCAAAAACAGACTGAGAAAACAAAAATGTCATGGGCAAACCAAAAATGGATTGAGGAACCCAAAAATGCATTGAGAAACCTAAAAATGGACTGAGAAACCCCAAAAATGGATTGAGGAACGAAAATTCATTGAGAAACCTAAGAATGGACTGAGATATCAGAAACTGGACTGGGAAACCCAAAACTGGATTGAGGAACCCAAAAATGGACTGAGTGACCAAGACATGGATTGAGGAAACCAAAAAATAGATTGACGAAAGCAAAAATGGATTGTAAAGCTAAAAATGGCCTGAGGAAACCAAAAATGTCCTGGGACACCCCAAAATGGATTGAGGAACCCAAAATTGGATTGAGGAACCCAAAAATGTCCTGGGACACCCAAAAATTAATAGAGGAACACAAAAATGGGCTGAGGGACCAAGACATGGATTGAGGAAACCAAAAAATGGATTGACGAAAGCAAAAATGGATTGTAAAGCTAAAAATGGCCTGAGGAAACCAAAAATGTCCTGGGACACCCCAAAATCGGCTGAGAAACCCAAAAATGCATTGAGGAACCCCCAAAATAGGCTGACAAACCCAAAAATCGATTGAGGAACTCACAAAAAGGGCTGAGGAACCCAGAAATGGACTGAAGAACCCCAAAAAAGGATTGAGAAATCCAAAAATAGACTCAGAAACTCAAAAATGGCATGAGAATAAAAAAAATGGATTGAGTAACCCAAAAATGGGTGAGAAAACCAAAAATGGTTTGACCAAACCAAAAATGAACTGCGGGATCTGAAAATGTGCTGAAAGACTCCAAAATGGGTTGAGGGACCCAAAAATGGAATTACAGAGCAAAAAATGGGCTGAGGGACTAAAAAATAGACTGAGGAACCCAAAACTGGATTGAGGAAACCAAAAATGGGCTAAGAAACCCAAAAGTGCACTGAGGAAAGCAAATATGGATTGCGAAACAAAAAAAAATGGGCTGAGAAACCCAAAAATGGGCTTGGAAACCCAAAAACGGACTGAGAAACCAAAAATAGCCTGGGAAACCCAAAAATGGATTGAGGAAGCCAAGAATAGATTAAGGAACTCAAAAATGGGCTGAGGGACCAAGAAACGGACGGAGGAATTAAAAAATGCATTGAGGAACCCAAAAATGGACGGAGGAACCCAAAAATGAACTGGGAAATTAAAAAGTTGGCTGAGGCACCCAAAAATGGGCTGCAAGACACAAAAATGTATTGAGGAACCCAAAGATGGACTGAGGAACCCAGGAATGGCTTGAGGAACACAAAAATGGGCTTAGTAAACCCAAAAATATATTGAGGAACCCAAAAATTGATGGAGAAACCTAAAAATGGACTGAGGAAACCAAAAAATAGATTGAGGGACCTAAAAATGGACTGAGAAAGCCAAAAATGGGCTGCGAGGCCGCAAATGGACTGAGGAACCCAAAAATGGATTGAAGAACCCCAAAATGGGCTGTGAAACCAAAAAATGGACTGAAACCCCCCCAAAATGGGCTGAGGGTCTCAAAAATGTATTGAGAAACCCCAAAACGGACTGAGGAACCGAAAACTGGATTGAGGAAACAAAAAATGAGCTGAAGGACCAAAAACAGACTGAGAAACCAAAAATGTCATGGGCAAACCAAAAATGGATTGAGGAACCCAAAAATGCATTGAGAAACCTAAAAATGGACTGAGAAACCCCAAGAGTGGATTGAGGAACCCAAAATTCATTGAGAAACCTAAAAATGGACTGAGATACCAAAAACTGGACTGGGAAACCCAAAACTGGATTGAGAAACCCAAAAATGGACTGAGTGACCAAGACATGGATTGAGGAACCCAAAACTTGATTGAGGAAACCAAAAACGACCTGGGAAAACAAAAAAAGAACTGAGGAAACCAAAACATAGATTGACAAAACCAAAATGGATATTAAAACTAAAAATGGACTGAAAAAGCCAAAAATCGACTGGGAAACACAAAAATGGAATGAGGAACCCAAAAATAGATTGCAGAACCCAAAATGTGCGGCAAGACCCAAAAATGTCTTGGGCAACCCAAAAATGGCTTGATGAACCCAAAAATGGACTGGGAAATCCAAAAATTTGATTTAGGAAACAAAAAAAATAGATTGAGGAACCAAAAAATAGACTGAGAAAGCCAGAAATTGACTGGGAAACCCAAAAACGGACTGAGGAAACCAAAAATGAGCTGAGGGACCGAAACCAGACATAGAAACCAAAACTGACATAGGCAAACCAAAAATGGATTGAGGAACACAAAAATGGGCTGAGAAAACCAAAAAATGGATTGAGAAACCCAAAACTGGGCTGAGGGACCAAGACATGGATTGAGGAAACCAAAAAATAGATTGACGAAAGCAAAAGTGGATTGGAAATCTAAAAATGGACTGAGGAAACCAAAAATGTTCTGGGACACCCCAAAATGGATTGAGGAACCCAAAAATGGATTGAGGAACCCAAAAATGTCCTGGAACACCCAAAAATGGATTGAGGAACCAAAAATGGGCTGAGGGACCCAAAACTGGATTGAGGAACCCAAAAATGGATTGAGGAACCCAAAAATGGTCTGAAAAGCCCCAAAATGGGCTGAGAAACCCAAAAATGTATTGAGGAACCCCAAAAATATGCTGACAAACCCAAAAATCGATTGAGGAACTCACAAAAAGGGCTGAGGAACCCAGAAATGGACTGAAGAACCCAAAAAAAGGATTGAGAAATCCAAAAATAGACTCAGAAACTCAAAAATGGTGTGAGAATAAAAAAAATGGTTTGAGGAACCCAAAAATGGGTGAGAAAACCAAAAATGGTTTGACCAAACCAAAAATGAACTGCGGGATCTGAAAATGTGCTGAAAGACTCCAAAATGGGCTGAGGGACCCAAAATTGGAATTACAGAGCAAAAAATGGGCTGAGGGACTAAAAAATAGACTGAGGAACCCAAAATTGGATTGAGGAAACCAAAAATGGGCTAAGAAACCCAAAAGTGCACTGAGGAAAGCAAATATGGATTGCGAAACAAAAAAAAATGGGCTGAGAAACCCAAAAATGGGCTTGGAAACCCAAAAACGGACTGAGAAACCAAAAATGAGCTGAGGGACCGAAACCAGACTTAGAAACCAAAACTGACATGGGCAAACCAAAAATGGATTGAGGAACCCAAAAATGGGCTGAGAAAACCAAAAAATGGATTGAGAAACCCAAAACTGGGCTGAGGGACCAAGATATGGATAGAGGAAACCAAAAAATAGATTGACGAAAGCAAAAATGGATTGTAAAGCTAAAAATGGACTGAGGAAACCAAAAATGTCCTGGGACACCCCAAAATGGATTGAGGAACCCAAAATTGGATTGAGGAACCCAAAAATGTCCTGGGACACCCAAAAATGAATTGAGGAACCAAAAATGGGCTGAGGGACCCAAAACTGGATTGAGGAACCCGAAAATGGTCTGAAAAGCCCAAAAATGGTCTGAGAAACCCAAAAATGGGCTGAGTGACCAAGACATGGATTGAGGAACCCAAAAATGTGCTGAGAAACCCAAAAATGGATTGAGGAAACCAAAAATGGACTGGGAAACCCAAAAATGGTTTAAGGAACCCAAAAATGGATTGAGGAATCCAAAAATGGTCTGAGGTAACCAAAAATGCATTGAGGAACACAAAAATGGGCTGAGAAACCAAAAAATGGATTGGAAAAAAACAAAAATGAATTGAAGAACACAAAAACTGGCTGAGTAATCAAACAATGGATTGAAGAACCGAAAAATGGTCTGAAAAGCCCAAAATGGGCTGAGAAACCTAAAAATGCATTGAGGAACCCCCAAAATAGGCTGACAAACCCAAAAATCGATTGAGGAACTCACAAAAAGGGCTGAGGAACCCAGAAATGGACTGAAGAACCCAAAAAAAGGATTGAGAAATCCAAAAATAGACTCAGAAACTCAAAAATGGCGTGAGAATAAAAAAAATGGATTGAGGAACCCAAAAATGGGTGAGAAAACCAAAAATGGTTTGACCAAACCAAAAATGAACTGCAGGATCTGAAAATGTGCTGAAAGACTCCAAAATGGGCTGAGGGACCCAAAAATGGAATTACAGAGCAAAAAATGGGCTGAGGGACTAAAAAATAGACTGAGGAACCCAAAACTGGATTGAGGAAACCAAAAATGGGCTAAGAAACCCAAAAGTGCACTGAGGAAAGCAAATATGGATTGCGAAACAAAAAAAAATGGGCTGAGAAACCCAAAAATGGGCTTGGAAACCCAAAAACGGACTGAGAAACCAAAAATAGCCTGGGAAACCCAAAAATGGATTGAGGAAGCCAAGAATAGATTAAGGAACTCAAAAATGGGCTGAGGGACCAAGAAACGGACGGAGGAATTAAAAAATGCATTGAGGAACCCAAAAATGGACGGAGGAACCCAAAAATGAACTGGGAAATTAAAAAGTTGGCTGAGGCACCCAAAAATGGGCTGCAAGACACAAAAATGTATTGAGGAACCCAAAGATGGACTGAGGAACCCAGGAATGGCTTGAGGAACACAAAAATGGGCTTAGTAAACCCAAAAATATATTGAGGAACCCAAAAATTGATGGAGAAACCTAAAAATGGATTGAGGAAACCAAAAAATAGATTGAGGGACCTAAAAATGGACTGAGAAAGCCAAAAATGGGCTGCGAGGCCGCAAATGGACTGAGGAACCCAAAAATGGATTGAAGAACCCCAAAATGGGCTGTGAAACCAAAAAATGGACTGAAACCCCCCCAAAATGGGCTGAGGGTCTCAAAAATGTATTGAGAAACCCCAAAACGGACTGAGGAACCGAAAACTGGATTGAGGAAACAAAAAATGAGCTGAAGGACCAAAAACAGACTGAGAAACCAAAAATGTCATGGGCAAACCAAAAATGGATTGAGGAACCCAAAAATGCATTGAGAAACCTAAAAATGGACTGAGAAACCCCAAGAGTGGATTGAGGAACCCAAAATTCATTGAGAAACCTAAAAATGGACTGAGATACCAAAAACTGGACTGGGAAACCCAAAACTGGATTGAGAAACCCAAAAATGGACTGAGTGACCAAGACATGGATTGAGGAACCCAAAACTTGATTGAGGAAACCAAAAACGACCTGGGAAAACAAAAAAAGAACTGAGGAAACCAAAACATAGATTGACAAAACCAAAATGGATATTAAAACTAAAAATGGACTGAAAAAGCCAAAAATCGACTGGGAAACACAAAAATGGAATGAGGAACCCAAAAATAGATTGCAGAACCCAAAATGTGCGGCAAGACCCAAAAATGTCTTGGGCAACCCAAAAATGGCTTGATGAACCCAAAAATGGACTGGGAAATCCAAAAATTTGATTTAGGAAACAAAAAAAATAGATTGAGGAACCAAAAAATAGACTGAGAAAGCCAGAAATTGACTGGGAAACCCAAAAACGGACTGAGGAAACCAAAAATGAGCTGAGGGACCGAAACCAGACATAGAAACCAAAACTGACATAGGCAAACCAAAAATGGATTGAGGAACACAAAAATGGGCTGAGAAAACCAAAAAATGGATTGAGAAACCCAAAACTGGGCTGAGGGACCAAGACATGGATTGAGGAAACCAAAAAATAGATTGACGAAAGCAAAAGTGGATTGGAAATCTAAAAATGGACTGAGGAAACCAAAAATGTTCTGGGACACCCCAAAATGGATTGAGGAACCCAAAAATGGATTGAGGAACCCAAAAATGTCCTGGAACACCCAAAAATGGATTGAGGAACCAAAAATGGGCTGAGGGACCCAAAACTGGATTGAGGAACCCAAAAATGGATTGAGGAACCCAAAAATGGTCTGAAAAGCCCCAAAATGGGCTGAGAAACCCAAAAATGTATTGAGGAACCCCAAAAATATGCTGACAAACCCAAAAATCGATTGAGGAACTCACAAAAAGGGCTGAGGAACCCAGAAATGGACTGAAGAACCCAAAAAAAGGATTGAGAAATCCAAAAATAGACTCAGAAACTCAAAAATGGTGTGAGAATAAAAAAATGGTTTGAGGAACCCAAAAATGGGTGAGAAAACCAAAAATGGTTTGACCAAACCAAAAATGAACTGCGGGATCTGAAAATGTGCTGAAAGACTCCAAAATGGGCTGAGGGACCCAAAATTGGAATTACAGAGCAAAAAATGGGCTGAGGGACTAAAAAATAGACTGAGGAACCCAAAATTGGATTGAGGAAACCAAAAATGGGCTAAGAAACCCAAAAGTGCACTGAGGAAAGCAAATATGGATTGCGAAACAAAAAAAAATGGGCTGAGAAACCCAAAAATGGGCTTGGAAACCCAAAAACGGACTGAGAAACCAAAAATGAGCTGAGGGACCGAAACCAGACTTAGAAACCAAAACTGACATGGGCAAACCAAAAATGGATTGAGGAACCCAAAAATGGGCTGAGAAAACCAAAAAATGGATTGAGAAACCCAAAACTGGGCTGAGGGACCAAGATATGGATTGAGGAAACCAAAAAATAGATTGACGAAAGCAAAAATGGATTGTAAAGCTAAAAATGGACTGAGGAAACCAAAAATGTCCTGGGACACCCCAAAATGGATTGAGGAACCCAAAATTGGATTGAGGAACCCAAAAATGTCCTGGGACACCCAAAAATGAATTGAGGAACCAAAAATGGGCTGAGGGACCCAAAACTGGATTGAGGAACCCGAAAATGGTCTGAAAAGCCCAAAAATGGTCTGAGAAACCCAAAAATGGGCTGAGTGACCAAGACATGGATTGAGGAACCCAAAAATGTGCTGAGAAACCCAAAAATGGATTGAGGAAACCAAAAATGGACTGGGAAACCCAAAAATGGTTTAAGGAACCCAAAAATGGATTGAGGAACCCAAAAATGGTCTGAGGTAACCAAAAATGCATTGAGGAACACAAAAATGGGCTGAGAAACCAAAAAATGGATTGGAAAAAAACAAAAATGAATTGAAGAACACAAAAACTGGCTGAGTAATCAAACAATGGATTGAAGAACCGAAAAATGGTCTGAAAAGCCCAAAATGGGCTGAGAAACCTAAAAATGCATTGAGGAACCCCCAAAATAGGCTGACAAACCCAAAAATCGATTGAGGAACTCACAAAAAGGGCTGAGGAACCCAGAAATGGACTGAAGAACCCAAAAAAAGGATTGAGAAATCCAAAAATAGACTCAGAAACTCAAAAATGGCGTGAGAATAAAAAAAATGGATTGAGGAACCCAAAAATGGGTGAGAAAACCAAAAATGGTTTGACCAAACCAAAAATGAACTGCAGGATCTGAAAATGTGCTGAAAGACTCCAAAATGGGCTGAGGGACCCAAAAATGGAATTACAGAGCAAAAAATGGGCTGAGGGACTAAAAAATAGACTGAGGAACCCAAAACTGGATTGAGGAAACCAAAAATGGGCTAAGAAACCCAAAAGTGCACTGAGGAAAGCAAATATGGATTGCGAAACAAAAAAAAATGGGCTGAGAAACCCAAAAATGGGCTTGGAAACCCAAAAACGGACTGAGAAACCAAAAATAGCCTGGGAAACCCAAAAATGGATTGAGGAAGCCAAGAATAGATTAAGGAACTCAAAAATGGGCTGAGGGACCAAGAAACGGACGGAGGAATTAAAAAATGCATTGAGGAACCCAAAAATGGACGGAGGAACCCAAAAATGAACTGGGAAATTAAAAAGTTGGCTGAGGCACCCAAAAATGGGCTGCAAGACACAAAAATGTATTGAGGAACCCAAAGATGGACTGAGGAACCCAGGAATGGCTTGAGGAACACAAAAATGGGCTTAGTAAACCCAAAAATATATTGAGGAACCCAAAAATTGATGGAGAAACCTAAAAATGGATTGAGGAAACCAAAAAATAGATTGAGGGACCTAAAAATGGACTGAGAAAGCCAAAAATGGGCTGCGAGGCCGCAAATGGACTGAGGAACCCAAAAATGGATTGAAGAACCCCAAAATGGGCTGTGAAACCAAAAAATGGACTGAAACCCCCCCAAAATGGGCTGAGGGTCTCAAAAATGTATTGAGAAACCCCAAAACGGACTGAGGAACCGAAAACTGGATTGAGGAAACAAAAAATGAGCTGAAGGACCAAAAACAGACTGAGAAACCAAAAATGTCATGGGCAAACCAAAAATGGATTGAGGAACCCAAAAATGCATTGAGAAACCTAAAAATGGACTGAGAAACCCCAAGAGTGGATTGAGGAACCCAAAATTCATTGAGAAACCTAAAAATGGACTGAGATACCAAAAACTGGACTGGGAAACCCAAAACTGGATTGAGAAACCCAAAAATGGACTGAGTGACCAAGACATGGATTGAGGAACCCAAAACTTGATTGAGGAAACCAAAAACGACCTGGGAAAACAAAAAAAGAACTGAGGAAACCAAAACATAGATTGACAAAACCAAAATGGATATTAAAACTAAAAATGGACTGAAAAAGCCAAAAATCGACTGGGAAACACAAAAATGGAATGAGGAACCCAAAAATAGATTGCAGAACCCAAAATGTGCGGCAAGACCCAAAAATGTCTTGGGCAACCCAAAAATGGCTTGATGAACCCAAAAATGGACTGGGAAATCCAAAAATTTGATTTAGGAAACAAAAAAAATAGATTGAGGAACCAAAAAATAGACTGAGAAAGCCAGAAATTGACTGGGAAACCCAAAAACGGACTGAGGAAACCAAAAATGAGCTGAGGGACCGAAACCAGACATAGAAACCAAAACTGACATAGGCAAACCAAAAATGGATTGAGGAACACAAAAATGGGCTGAGAAAACCAAAAAATGGATTGAGAAACCCAAAACTGGGCTGAGGGACCAAGACATGGATTGAGGAAACCAAAAAATAGATTGACGAAAGCAAAAGTGGATTGGAAATCTAAAAATGGACTGAGGAAACCAAAAATGTTCTGGGACACCCCAAAATGGATTGAGGAACCCAAAAATGGATTGAGGAACCCAAAAATGTCCTGGAACACCCAAAAATGGATTGAGGAACCAAAAATGGGCTGAGGGACCCAAAACTGGATTGAGGAACCCAAAAATGGATTGAGGAACCCAAAAATGGTCTGAAAAGCCCCAAAATGGGCTGAGAAACCCAAAAATGTATTGAGGAACCCCAAAAATATGCTGACAAACCCAAAAATCGATTGAGGAACTCACAAAAAGGGCTGAGGAACCCAGAAATGGACTGAAGAACCCAAAAAAAGGATTGAGAAATCCAAAAATAGACTCAGAAACTCAAAAATGGTGTGAGAATAAAAAAAATGGTTTGAGGAAACCAAAAATGGGTGAGAAAACCAAAAATGGTTTGACCAAACCAAAAATGAACTGCGGGATCTGAAAATGTGCTGAAAGACTCCAAAATGGGCTGAGGGACCCAAAATTGGAATTACAGAGCAAAAAATGGGCTGAGGGACTAAAAAATAGACTGAGGAACCCAAAATTGGATTGAGGAAACCAAAAATGGGCTAAGAAACCCAAAAGTGCACTGAGGAAAGTAAATATGGATTGCGAAACAAAAAAAAATGGGCTGAGAAACCCAAAAATGGGCTTGGAAACCCAAAAACGGACTGAGAAACCAAAAATGAGCTGAGGGACCGAAACCAGACTTAGAAACCAAAACTGACATGGGCAAACCAAAAATGGATTGAGGAACCCAAAAATGGGCTGAGAAAACCAAAAAATGGATTGAGAAACCCAAAACTGGGCTGAGGGACCAAGATATGGATAGAGGAAACCAAAAAATAGATTGACGAAAGCAAAAATGGATTGTAAAGCTAAAAATGGACTGAGGAAACCAAAAATGTCCTGGGACACCCCAAAATGGATTGAGGAACCCAAAATTGGATTGAGGAACCCAAAAATGTCCTGGGACACCCAAAAATGAATTGAGGAACCAAAAATGGGCTGAGGGACCCAAAACTGGATTGAGGAACCCGAAAATGGTCTGAAAAGCCCAAAAATGGTCTGAGAAACCCAAAAATGGGCTGAGTGACCAAGACATGGATTGAGGAACCCAAAAATGTGCTGAGAAACCCAAAAATGGATTGAGGAAACCAAAAATGGACTGGGAAACCCAAAAATGGTTTAAGGAACCCAAAAATGGATTGAGGAACCCAAAAATGGTCTGAGGTAACCAAAAATGCATTGAGGAACACAAAAATGGGCTGAGAAACCAAAAAATGGATTGGAAAAAAACAAAAATGAATTGAAGAACACAAAAACTGGCTGAGTAATCAAACAATGGATTGAAGAACCGAAAAATGGTCTGAAAAGCCCAAAATGGGCTGAGAAACCTAAAAATGCATTGAGGAACCCCCAAAATAGGCTGACAAACCCAAAAATCGATTGAGGAACTCACAAAAAGGGCTGAGGAACCCAGAAATGGACTGAAGAACCCAAAAAAAGGATTGAGAAATCCAAAAATAGACTCAGAAACTCAAAAATGGCGTGAGAATAAAAAAAATGGATTGAGGAACCCAAAAATGGGTGAGAAAACCAAAAATGGTTTGACCAAACCAAAAATGAACTGCGGGATCTGAAAATGTGCTGAAAGACTCCAAAATGGGCTGAGGGACCCAAAAATGGAATTACAGAGCAAAAAATGGGCTGAGGGACTAAAAAATAGACTGAGGAACCCAAAACTGGATTGAGGAAACCAAAAATGGGCTAAGAAACCCAAAAGTGCACTGAGGAAAGCAAATATGGATTGCGAAACAAAAAAAAATGGGCTGAGAAACCCAAAAATGGGCTTGGAAACCCAAAAACGGACTGAGAAACCAAAAATAGCCTGGGAAACCCAAAAATGGATTGAGGAAGCCAAGAATAGATTAAGGAACTCAAAAATGGGCTGAGGGACCAAGAAACGGACGGAGGAATTAAAAAATGCATTGAGGAACCCAAAAATGGACGGAGGAACCCAAAAATGAACTGGGAAATTAAAAAGTTGGCTGAGGCACCCAAAAATGGGCTGCAAGACACAAAAATGTATTGAGGAACCCAAAGATGGACTGAGGAACCCAGGAATGGCTTGAGGAACACAAAAATGGGCTTAGTAAACCCAAAAATATATTGAGGAACCCAAAAATTGATGGAGAAACCTAAAAATGGATTGAGGAAACCAAAAAATAGATTGAGGGACCTAAAAATGGACTGAGAAAGCCAAAAATGGGCTGCGAGGCCGCAAATGGACTGAGGAACCCAAAAATGGATTGAAGAACCCCAAAATGGGCTGTGAAACCAAAAAATGGACTGAAACCCCCCCAAAATGGGCTGAGGGTCTCAAAAATGTATTGAGAAACCCCAAAACGGACTGAGGAACCGAAAACTGGATTGAGGAAACAAAAAATGAGCTGAAGGACCAAAAACAGACTGAGAAACCAAAAATGTCATGGGCAAACCAAAAATGGATTGAGGAACCCAAAAATGCATTGAGAAACCTAAAAATGGACTGAGAAACCCCAAGAGTGGATTGAGGAACCCAAAATTCATTGAGAAACCTAAAAATGGACTGAGATACCAAAAACTGGACTGGGAAACCCAAAACTGGATTGAGAAACCCAAAAATGGACTGAGTGACCAAGACATGGATTGAGGAACCCAAAACTTGATTGAGGAAACCAAAAACGACCTGGGAAAACAAAAAAAGAACTGAGGAAACCAAAACATAGATTGACAAAACCAAAATGGATATTAAAACTAAAAATGGACTGAAAAAGCCAAAAATCGACTGGGAAACACAAAAATGGAATGAGGAACCCAAAAATAGATTGCAGAACCCAAAATGTGCGGCAAGACCCAAAAATGTCTTGGGCAACCCAAAAATGGCTTGATGAACCCAAAAATGGACTGGGAAATCCAAAAATTTGATTTAGGAAACAAAAAAAATAGATTGAGGAACCAAAAAATAGACTGAGAAAGCCAGAAATTGACTGGGAAACCCAAAAACGGACTGAGGAAACCAAAAATGAGCTGAGGGACCGAAACCAGACATAGAAACCAAAACTGACATAGGCAAACCAAAAATGGATTGAGGAACACAAAAATGGGCTGAGAAAACCAAAAAATGGATTGAGAAACCCAAAACTGGGCTGAGGGACCAAGACATGGATTGAGGAAACCAAAAAATAGATTGACGAAAGCAAAAGTGGATTGGAAATCTAAAAATGGACTGAGGAAACCAAAAATGTTCTGGGACA
>JAUMJL010000644.1:0-21166 GCA_033558185.1 Dromococcyx pavoninus | reverse complement strand
GGAGGGCCCGCTTTGGGACGTCAGGAGGTCCATGGGGTGGTGGGACCTGGAGCTCAGGGGGTCCATGGGGTGGTGGGACCCCAATGTCCGGGTTCCTCTGGGTCAGGAGGTCCCTGGGGTGGTGGGACCTGGAGTTCAGGGGGTCCCTGGGGTGGGGGGACCTGGAGCTCAGGAGGTTCCTGGGGTGGTGGGACCTGGAGCTCAGGAGGTCCCTGGGGTGGGGACACCCCAACGTCTGGGTTCCTCTGGGTCAGGAGGTCCCAGGGGTGGTGGGACCTGGAGTTCAGGGGGTCCATGGGGTGGTGGGACCCATGGGGTGGTGGGACCTGGAGTTCAGGGGGTCCATGGGGTGGGGGGACCCCAATGTCCGGGTTCCTCTGGGTCAGGAGGTCCATGAGGATCGTCCCTTCCACCCCTCCCCCCCCCTGTCCTCCGGTCGCCCTTGCTGCCCCTCCCCCATCTCCCCATCCCTTATCAGGTTGGACCTTATCAAGGGTGGGGGGAGGGGGGGTCTGGGTCCCCTCCTCGTTAATGAGTCATTAATTAGCGATAACTTTATCAGCCTCGTTCCCGGCACCGGAGGGGGGGGGGAAGGGAGCCCAGGAACCACCCCCACCCAGGGGACCAGGACCCACCAGCCCATGGGGTCCCACCAGGATCTGAGGGGAGGGGGGAACTGTTGGGCAGGAGGTCCATGGGGTGGTGGGACCTGGAGCTCAGGAGGACCTTATTGGGTGGTGGGACCCGGAGCTCACTGGGTCCCTGGGGTGGTGGGACCTGGAGCTCAGGAGGTCCATGGAGTGGTGGAACCCCAATGTCTGGGTTCCTCTGGGGCTGGAGGTCCATGGGGTGGTGGGATCTCGAGGTCAGGAGAACCTTATTGGGTGCTGGGACCCATGGGGTGGTGGGACCTGGAGCTCAGGAGGTCCCTGGGGTGGTGGGACCCCAATGTCCGGGTTCCTCTGGGGCAGGAGGTCCCTGGGGTGGTGGGACTTGGAGCTCAGGAGGTCCATGGAGTGGTGGGACCCCAATGTCTGGGTCCCTCTGGGTCAGGAGGTCCCTGGGGTGGAGAGAGTTGGACATCAGGAACTCCCTGGGGTGGTGGGACCCCAATGTCTGGGTTCCTCTGGGGCAGGAAGTCCATGGGGTGGTGGGATCTTGAGGTCAGGAGGACCTTATTGGGTGCTGGGACCCATGGGGTGGTGGGACCTGGAGCTCAGGAGGACCCAGGGGTGATGGGACCCCAATGTCTGGGTTCCTCTGTGGCAGGAGGTCCATGGGGTGGTGGGACCTGGAGCTCAGGAGGTCCCTGGGGTGGTGGGACCCCAGTGTCTGGTTTCCTCTGGGGCACAAGGTCCCTGGAGTGGTGGGACCTGGAGGTCAGGAGGTCCCTGGGGCCCTGGGACCTGGAGCTCAGGAGGTTCATGGGGTGATGGGACCCCAATGTCTGGGTTCCTCTGGGGCAGGAGGTCCCTGGGGTGGTGGGACCTGGAGCTCAGGAGGTCCTTATTGGGTGGTGGGACCCGGAGCTCACTGGGTCCATGGGGTGGTGGGACCTGGAGCTCAGGAGGTTCATGGGGTGGTGGGACCTGGAGCTCACTGGGTCCCTGGGGTGGTGGGACCCGCCATCAGGGGGTCCCTGGGGTGGTGGGACCCAGACGTCGGCGTGGTGGGGGTGGTGGCACCTGCCGAGAAGAAGGAAGGAAGTCGGCTCTGCTGCCTCCCAGCCGGGGGAGGGGGAAGCGACCGCCAACCCCCCACGTCCCAGAGGGGTTTGAGCGAGAAGACATCTGGGTCCCCACCCAGGTCCATCCCCTGGGCTCTTGGGTGTCTCCTCAGACCTTTGGGTTCCACCACAGGCCAGCTGGGTCCATCCTGGGACCTCCTTGAGCAGGTCCAGGATGAGGCTCCTCCTCTGCATCCTCTTCCTCGTTCCAGGTCGGGGACCTTCTCGGGGTTGAGGGACCGTGGTGGGGTCACGGGGAGGTCCTGGGCACCTGGGTCCATCTCGTCTTTGGGTGGGTGGAGAAGGGGGTGGGTGGGGTTGCAGGGGGGACGGGGACCCAAAAGACCTGGGGCCGCCGGGTGATGGGGTTCCTCTGGCCTTTGGGGTTGAAGGCCTCCTCAGAACTTCTCCATCCGTGGACATGTGGTCCCCTGGACCTCTGGGTCCTCAAACACCTGGGTCCCTGGACCCCCAGGACCCCAAAACACCTCCATCCTCGAGGTTCTTCTGGTCTTTGGGGCTGAAGGCCTCCGAAGAACATCTTCACCCCTGGAGATCCGGGTCCCTGGACCCCTGGGTCCTCAGCCACCTGGGTCCCTGTACCCCTGGATCCTCAACCACCTGGGTCCCTGGACCCCCAGGACCCCAAAACACCTCCATCCTCGAGGTTCTTCTGGTCTTTGGGCTGAAGGCCTCCGAAGAACATCTTCACCCCTGGAGATCCGGGTCCCTGGATCCCTGGGTCCTCAGCCACCTGGGTCCCTGGACCCCGAGGACCCCAAAACACCTCAACCTTTGAGGTCCCTCTGGTCTTTGGGGCTGAAGACCTCCTCAGAACATCTCCACCCCTGGAGATCCGGGTCCCTGGACCCCTGGGTCCTCAGCCACCTGGGTCCCTGGACCCCTGGATTCCAAACCACCTGGGTCCCTGGACCCCGAGGACCCCAAAACACTTCAGCCCCTCAGGTCCTTCTGGTCTTTGGGGCTGAAGGCCTCCTAAGAACATCTCCACCCTGGAGATCCGGGTCCCTGGTCCCCTGGGTCCTCAGCCACCTGGGTCCCTGGACCCCCAGGACCCCAAAACCCCACAGTCTGGAGGTCCTTCTGATCTTTGGGGTTGAAGGCCTCCTAAGAACATCTCCCTTCTTGGAGATTCGGGTCCCTGGACCCCTGGGTCCCCTAATACCTGGGTCCTTGGACCCCCAGGACCCCAAAACACTTCAACCCCTCAGGTCCCTCTGGTCTTTGGGTTGAAGGCCTCCTAAGAACATCTCCATTCTTGGAGATCCAAGTCCCTGACCCCCCGAGTCCTCAACCACCTGTGTCCCTGGACCCCCAGGGCCCCAAAATACCTCATCCCCCCCCCCTCTCTTACCACCTCTGTCCCTTGTCCCTCAGCCTCCTCGTCCTTGTGTCCCCCTCTGGCCGTGACGGCCCCGCGGGCAGCGGTCGCCTGGGTGGGTTCCTGTCTCCACATCTCCTGCCGCTACGACCTGTGCCGGGCGGGACCCAACGCCCACCTGAGGCGCCTGGTTTGGATCCACCACCCCCTCTACGACCCCAACCTCAAGGACTTCCTGGGCCGGGTGGTGACCGAGCTCCAGGAGAAGGCCGGGAGCAGCCGAGGGGAGTGCGGCCTCCGCCTGCCCCGCGTCGAGGTCGCCCACGCCGGCCTCTACGGTCTCCGTTTGGTGGCCCAACCCAGCAGGGCCACCTACGAGGAGCTGCGCTGGCTGGAACGGGTCACCGTCAACGTCACCGGTAGGGACAACCCCACCACCCACCTTGGGGTCCTCCTTGGGGGGTCCCCCACGTCCTGAACAACCTCAAGGTCCCCCCTTGATGTCCCCAATGTCCTCCTTCGCGTCCTCAATGACCTCAAGGTCCTCCTTGGAGTCTCCAATGACCTCAAGGTCCCCCTTGATGTCCCCAATGTCCTCCTTGATGTCCCCCATCTCCTTCATGACCTCAAGGTCTTCCTTGGTGTCCCTTTTGATGTCCACGCGGCCCCCTTGATGTCCACCCCATCTCCCCCCAACCCCCCCAATGCCCCCCCCAATGCCCCCCAACCCCCCCAATGCCCCCCTCTCCCCCCAACCCCCCCCTGACCCCCCAATGTCCCCGTCTCCCCCCTCGCCCCCCAACCCCTCCATGACTCCCCATGTCCCCCCAACGCCCCCCAATGACCCCCCATGCCCCTCGATGCCCCCCCAGTGCCCCCCCAATGCCCTCAACTCCCCCCATGCCCCCCAACCCCCCATGTCCCCCCATGTCCCCCAACTCCCCCCATTTACCCCCCATATCCCCCTCATATCCCCCCACATCCCCCATCTCCCCCCACGCCCCCAATGCCCCCCCAATGCCCCTCAACCTCCCCAATGCCCCCCCAGTGCCCCCCCAGTGCCCCAATGTCCCCCCAGTGTCCCCCCTTCTCCCCCAATGCCCCCATCTCCCCCCAATGCCCCCCCAACGTCCCCCCCGATGCCCCCCAATGCCCCCCCATTGCCCCCAACGTCCCAATGCCCCCCCAAATATCTCCCCCAATGCCCCCCAATGCCCCTCATTGCCCCCCAATGTCCCCCCATGTCCCAATGCCCCCCCTAATGTTCCCCCAATGCCCCCCAACGCCCCCCCGTACCCCCCATGACCCCCAATGTCCCCCCTTCTCCCCCAATGCCCCCTCATCTCCCCCCAATGCCCCCCCAGTGCCCCCCGACCCCCAATGTCCCCCCATCCCCCATCTCCCCCCCCCCAAAGCCCCCCCGGTGCCCCCCATGACCCCCCCAGTTGTCCCAATGCCCCCCCCATCCCCCCCTCCTCATCCCCCCCTTTTCTCCCCCCCCCCCTTCATCTCCTCCCCCCCCTCCCCCCACAGATGTCCCCCCCGCCCCCCACCTCTGGCCGGACCCCACCCCCACCCTCACCCACGGCCTCAAGACCACCCTTGGGTGCTGGCTCACCCCCCCGTGCCCCTCCGAGCCCCCCACCCTCAGCTGGGAGGGGGCGGCCGCCGAGACCCCCGGGGCCTCCGTGGACACCTGGACCCCCACCTGGAGCTCCTGGACCTCCACCAGCACCACCACCCCCACCCTGGACCCCCCCGTCCTGGGGTCCCGCTTGGCCTTTGAGGCCTCCTGGGACCTCGATGGGTCCCTCCTCACCTGTGTCCTGAGGGCACCCAACGGCTCGGCCATCGCCAGGGCCTCGCGGCGCCTCCAGGTCAACTGTGAGACATGGGGGGGGGGGGGGTGTGGGTGGGGTGGTCCCTGGGGGTCCCTGATGGGTTCTGGGGGTGCCCTTGGCCCATGGGTTCCTCACACGAAGGTTCTGGGGGGTCTTGGGGGTCTTCAGGTGCCCCTGGCTTGGGGGTTCCACCCTATTGAGGACCACTTTGAGATCTCGAGGGGTTCCTGGGAGACATTCAAGGGGTTCTTTGGGTGTTCTGGGGGTCCTTGATGGGTCCTGGGGGTCCCTGATGGGTTCTGGAAGTCCCCTTGGCCCATGGGTTCCTCACACGAGGGATGGGGAAGGTCTTGGCTTGGTCTTTCCACCACCTTGAGGTCCACGTTGGGGATCTCAGGGGGTTCCTGAAGGTCCTTGAGGGGGTTCTGAGGGTCCTCAATGGGTTCTGGGGGTCCCTGATGGGTTCTGGGGGTGCCCTTGACCCATGGGTTCCTCACACGAAGGTTCTGGGGGGTCTTGGGGGTCTTCAGGTGCCCCTGGCTTGGGGGTTCCACCCCATTGAGGACCACTTTGAGATCTCGAGGGGTTCCTTGGAGACATTCAAGGGGTTCTTTGGGTGTTCTGGGGGTCCTTGATGGGTCCTGGGGGTCCCTGATGGGTTCTGGAGGTCCCCTTGGCTCATTGGTTCCTCACACGAGGGATGGGGAAGGTCTTGGCTTGGTCTTTCCACGACCTTGAGGTCCACGTTGGGGATCTCAGGGGGTTCCTGAAGGTCCTTGAGGGGGTTCTGAGGGTCCTCGATGGGTTCTGGGGGTCCCTGATGGGTTCTGGGGGTCCCCTTGGCCCATGGGTTCCTCACACGAGGGATGGGGAAGGTCTTGGCTTGGTCTTTCCACCACCTTGAGGTCCACCTTAGGGATTTCTGGGGGTTCCTGAAGGTCCTTGAGGGGGTTCTGAGGGTCCTCGATGGGTTCTGGGGGTCCCTGATGGGTTCTGGGGGTGCCCTTGGCCCATGGGTTCCTCACACGAAGGTTCTGGGGGGTCTTGGGGGTCTTCAGGTGCCCCTGGCTTGGGGGTTCCACCCCATTGAGGACCACTTTTGGATCTCGGGGGGTTCCTGGAGGTCCTTGCGGAGGTTCCTGGGGCCATGGAGGGTCTGGACTGGTCTCTACTGGTTCCCTTCCCAGTTCCTCCACGGGACGTGCGGGTGGAGGTAACACCGGCGTCGCCGGTCCTGGAGGGGCAGGAGGTGACCCTGCGCTGCCTGGATTCGGCCAAACCCCCCTCCCACAGCTACTCCTGGAGCTTTGGGGGGCGGGACTTGCCCCACGACGCCGCCATCTTGGTCTTCGACGCCATCCGAGCCGGGGACGCCGGGAGCTACGGCTGCCGGGCCACCAACAGCCTGGGGACGGGCACAGCCCCGCCCACCGCCCTCAGGGTCTACTGTGAGTCGGGGCAAGATGGCGGCCGAGGGGGCGGAGGGGCCGGGGAGGTGGGGAGGGGGCATCAAGGATGGTGGGTGGGGAGGGGGAGGTGGCCTTGGGGGGGGTGGAGGTGGCGGGGGGAAGGTCGAGATGGTGGGGGATGGGTCAAGATGGCCGTGAGGCGGTCAAGATGGTGTTTGGATGGGTCAAGATGGCCGTGCGTGGTGAAGACGGAGGCCAAGGTGGCGGTGGGAGGGGTCAATATGGAGGTCAAGATGGCGGGGGCTGGTCAAGATGGTGGTTGGATGGGTCAAGAGGACGTGGGGGGGGTCAAGAGGGCGGTGGGAAGGGTCAAGATGGCGGGAGATGGTCAAGGGGGAGGTCAGATGGGTCAAGATGTTGGGGGTGTGGTCAAGATGGTGGTCAAGATGGCGGTGGGAAAGGTCAAGATGGCCGTGGGTGGTCAAGATGGAGGCCAAGATGGCCATGGGGTGGTCAAGGTGGTGGTTGGATGGGTCAAGAAGGCCATGGGTGGTCAAGATGGCGGTCAAGATGGTGGTGGGAAGGGTCAAGATGGCCGTGGGTGGTCAAGATGGCGGTCAAGATGGCGGTGGGAAGGGTCAAGATGGTGGTTGTGATAGTGATGAGGCGGCCAAATGGTGGCCAAGATGGCGGTCAGGGTGGTCATGGGGGGCCAAGATGGCGCTCACAGCACCAGTTCCATCCCCAATCCCATTCCCCAATCCCAGTGCCCCCCAATCCCAATCCCAGTTCCCCAATCCCATTCCCAATCCCATTCCTCAATCCCATTCCCCCAATCCCAGTTCCCCCAATCCCAATCCCAATTCCCCTAATCCCATTCCTTAATCCCATTCCCCCAATCCCAATTCCCCCAATCCCAATCCCATTCCTTAATCCCATTACCCCAATCACAGTTCCCCCAATTCCAATCCCATTCCCTGAATCCCATTCACCCCATCCCAGTTCCCTCAATTCCATTCCCCAATCCCATTTCCCAATCTCAATCCCTTTCCCCCAATCCCAGTTACCCCAATCCCAATCTCATTCCCCCAATCCCATTTCTCCCCAATCCCAACCCCGTTCCCCCAATCCCATTCCCCCAATCCCAATCCCAATCCTGTTTCCT
This sequence comes from Dromococcyx pavoninus, assembly GCA_033558185.1. Lineage (NCBI taxonomy): Eukaryota > Metazoa > Chordata > Aves > Cuculiformes > Neomorphidae > Dromococcyx > Dromococcyx pavoninus. The sequence continues at coordinate 13,683 of JAUMJL010000644.1, read as the reverse complement.
CAATCCCATTCCCCCAATCCCAATCCCAGTTCTCCCCAATCCCAATCCCAGTTCCCCAATCCCATTCCCCCGATCCCAGTTCTCTCCAATCCCAATCCTCAATCCCATTCCCCCAATCCCATTCCTCAATCCCATTCCCCCAATCCCAGTTACCCCAATCCCAATCCCATTTCTCCAATCCCAACCCCATTTCCCAATCCCATTCCCCCAATCCCAATATCAATCCCATTCCCCCATCTCAGTTCTCCCCAATCCCAATCCCATTTCTCCAATCCCAATCCCATTCCCCAATCCCGTTCCCCCCAATCCCATTCCCCCCCAATCCCAGTTCTCCCCAATCCCAATCCCATTTCTCCAATCCCAGTCCCATTCCCCAATCCCATTCCCCCAATCCTATTCCGCCCAATCCCATTCCCCCCAATCCCATTCCCCCCCAATCCCAGTTCTCCCCAATCCCATTTCTCCAATCCCAATCCCATTCCCCAATCCCATTCCCCCAATCCCATTCCCCCCAATCCCAGTTCTCCCCAATCCCAATTCTCCCCAATCCCAATCCCATTTCTCCAATCCCAATCCCATTCCCCAATCCCATTCCCCAATCTCATTCCCCAATCCCATTCCCCCCCAATCCAAGTTCTCCCCAATCCCAATCCCATTTCTCTAATCCCAATTCCATTCCCCAATCCCATTCCCCCAATCCCGTTCCCCCCAATCCCATTCCCCCCCAATCCCAGTTCTCCCCAATCCCAATCCCATTCCCCAATCCCATTCCCCCCCAATCCCATTCCCCCCCAATCCCAGTTCTCCCCAATCCCAATCCCAATCCCATTCCCCAATCCCATTCCCCCCCAATCCCGTTCCCCCAATCCCATTCCCCCCAATCTCAGTTCTCCCCAATCCCAATCCCATTTCTCCAATCCCAATCCCATTCCCCATCTCAATTCTCCCCAATCCCAATCCCATTTCTCCAATCCCAATCCCATTCCCTAATCCCATTCCCCAATCCCATTCCCCCCCAATCCCAGTTCTCCCCAATCCCAATCCCATTTCTCTAATCCCAATTCCATTCCCCAATTCCATTCCCCAATCCCATTCCCCCAATCCCAGTTCTCCCCAATCCCAATTCTCCCCAATCCAAATCCCATTTCTCTAATCCCAATTCCATTCCCCAATCCCATTCCCCCAATCCCGTTCCCCCCAATCCCATTCCCCCCAATCCCGTTCCCCCAATCCCATTCCCCCCCAATCTCAGTTCTCCCCAATCCCAATCCCATTTCTCCAATCCCAATCCCATTCCCCATCTCAATTCTCCCCAATCTCAATCCCATTTCTCCAATCCCAATCCCATTCCCCAATCTCATTCCCCAATCCCATTCCCCCCCAATCCCAGTTCTCCCCAATCCCAATCCCATTTCTCTAATCCCAATTCCATTCCCCAATTCCATTCCCCAATCGCATTCCCCCAATCCCGTTCCCCCCAATCCCATTCCCCAATCCCAGTTCTCCCCAATCCCACTCTCCAATCCCAATCCCAGTCATTCCCAGTCCCCCCTCACCCTGCTCTCCCCCCAGACCCCCCCCGGGGGGTTCGGCTCCACCAGTTCCCGGTCGGTGCCGTTGTTGCCGGGCGGGGCCGGATCCGGTTCCGCTGTCGAATCGGAGCGGCCGAACCCCCCGCGGTCGCCGTCACCTGGTTCAAGGATGGCCTCGAGCTCCTCCGCACGCGCCCGGATCCGGAGTCTGCTCCGGATTCAGCTCCAGGTTTGGCTCCAGATTCCACTCCGGATTCCACTCCGGGTTCGGCTCCGGGTTCACCTCCGATTTCCACTCCAGGTTCAGCTCCGGATTCAGCTCCACATTTGGCTCCGGATTCAGCTCCAGGTTTGGCTCCAGATTCCACTCCGGATTCCACTCTGGATTCGGCTCCGGATTCAGTTCTGGATTCTGCTCCAGATTTGTCTCCCGGTTCAGCTCCAGATTCAGCTCCAATTTCCACTCCAGGTTCAGCTCCGGCTTCAGCTCCACATTTGGCTCTGGGTTCAGCTCCAGGTTTGGTTCCACTCTGGATTCCACTCCAGATTCCACTCTGGGTTTGGCTCTGGATTTTGCTCCGGATTTGGCTCTGGGTTCAGCTCCAGATTCAGCTCCAATTTCCACTCCAGGTTCAGCTCCGGATTCAGCTCCACATCCAGCTCTGGATTCAGCTTCAGGTTTGGATCCGGATTCATCTCCGGGTTCGGTTCCAGATCTGGCTCCAAATTCAGATCCGGGTTTTGGATCTGGATTTGGCTCCGAATTCGGCTCCAGATTTTGTTCTGGGTTCGGTTCCAGATTCCGCTGTGCATTTGGCTCCGGATTCTGCTCCGGATTCCACTTTCGAGCTCATCCTGGCGGATCCGGAGCCGGAAGACACCGGCGCCTACGCCTGTGCCGCGCGGAACCAGGTGGGGCTGACGCGGAGCCCCCCCCTTATCCTCGATGTTCAATGTGAGTGAAGCCCCAAGATCTGGGGTTCGGGACCCCAAAAGTGGGGTTCGGGACCCAAAAAGTGGGGTTTGGGACCAAAAAATGGGGTTTGGGAGTCAAAAAATAGGGATCAGGACTCAAGAAATAGGGTTTGGGACCCAAAAATTGAGTTCTGGAGCGAAAACGTGGGGTTCAGGACCCCCAAAAATGGGGTTTGGGACCCAAAAATAGTGTTTGGGACCCCAAAAATGGCGGTCGGGGGCCCAAAAAATGGGGTTCAAGACCCAAGGAATGGGATTTGGGAGCCAAAAAAGGGGTTTGGGAGCCAAAAAAAGGGATTCAGGCTCCAAAAATAGGGTTTAGGACCCCAAAATGGGTTTCAGGACTGCAAAAAATGGGGTTTGGGAGCCAAAAGTGGGGTTCAGGACCCAAAAAGGGGGTTCAGGACTCAAGAAATGGGGTTTGGGACCCAAAAATGGGGTTCAGGACCCAAAAAGTGGGGTTTGGGACCAAAAAATGGGGTTTGGGAGTCAAAAAATAGGGATCAGGACTCAAGAGATAGGGTTTGGGACCCAAAAATTGAGTTCTTGAGCGAAAACGTGGGGTTCAGGACCTCCAAAAATGGGGTTTGGGACCCAAAAATAGTGTTTGGGACCCCAAAAATGGCGGTCGGGGGCCCAAAAAATGGGGTTCAGGACCCAAGGAATGGGATTTGGGAGCCAAAAAAGGGGTTTGGGAGCCAAAAAAAGGGATTCAGGCTCCAAAAATAGGGTTTAGGACCCCAAAATGAGTTTCAGGACTGCAAAAAATGGGGTTTGGGAGCCAAAAGTGGGGTTCAGGACCCAAAAAGGGGGTTCAGGACTCAAGAAATGGGGTTCGGGACCCAAAAATGGGGTTCAGGACCCAAAAAGTGGGGTTTGGGACCAAAAAATGGGGTTTGGGAGTCAAAAAATAGGGATCAGGACTCAAGAGATAGGGTTTGGGACCCAAAAATTGAGTTCTGGAGCGAAAACGTGGGGTTCAGGACCTCCAAAAATGGGGTTTGGGACCCAAAAATAGTGTTTGGGACCCCAAAAATGGCGGTCGGGGGCCCAAAAAATGGGGTTCAGGACCCAAGGAATGGGATTTGGGAGCCAAAAAAGGGGTTTGGGAGCCAAAAAAAGGGATTCAGGCTCCAAAAATAGGGTTTAGGACCCCAAAATGGGTTTCAGGACTGCAAAAAATGGGGTTTGGGAGCCAAAAGTGGGGTTCAGGACCCAAAAAGGGGGTTCAGGACTCAAGAAATGGGGTTCGGGACCCAAAAATGGGGTTCAGGAGCAAAAAATGGGGTTTGGGACCAAAAAATGGGGTTCAGGAGCAAAAAATGGGGTTCAGAACCCCCTAAAATAGGGTTTGGGAGCCAAAAAGTAGGGTTTGTGACCCCAAAAATGGGGTTCAGGACCCAAAAAGTGGGGTTCAGGTTCCCAAAACTGGGGTTTGGGACCCAAAAATGGGATTTGGGCCCCAAAAATTGAGTTTGGAACCAACAACTGAGATTCAGGACCTAAAAAATCGGGTTTGGGACCCCAAAAATGCAGTTCAGGACCCAAAAATGGGGTTCAGGAGCCAAAAAGTGGGGTTTGGAACCCAAAAATGGGGTTTGGAACCCCAAAAAATGGAGATCAGGACTCAAGAAATGGGGTTTGAGACACAATAATGGGATTGGGGCCCAAAAAGTGGGGTTCAGGTCCCCCAAAAATGGGGTTTCAGACGAAAAAATGGAGTTCCAGGTCTCCAGAACCTCAAAAAATGGGGTCTGAGACCCAAAAATGGGGATCCAAAGGTCAAGAACCTCCAAAAATGGGGATCCAAAAGGACCAGAATCTCCAAAAATGGGTCCAGAACCTCCAAAAATGGGGATCCAAAGGTCCAGGACCTCCAAAAATGGGTCCAGAACCTCCAAAAATGGGGTTTGGGACTCAAAAGGGAGGATCCAGGTCTCCAGAAACAAAAAAAAATGGGGTCAGAGACCCCAAAATGGGGATCCAAAGGTCCAGAATCTCCAAAAATGGGGATCCAAAGGACAAGAACCTTCAAAAATGGGGTCCAGAACTTCCAAAAATGGGATCCAGGACCCAAAAATAGGGATCCAAAGGTCCAGAACCTCAAAAAATGGGTCCAGAACCTCCAAAAATGGGATCCAGGACCTAAAAATGGGGATCCAAAGGTCCAGAATCTCCAAAAATGGGGATCCAAAGGACAAGAACCTTCAAAAATGGGGTCCAGAACTTCCAAAAATGGGATCCAGGACCCAAAAATAGGGATCCAAAGGTCCAGAACCTCAAAAAATGGGTCCAGAACCTCCAAAAATGGGATCCAGGACCTAAAAATGGGGATCCAAAGGTCCAGAACCTCCAAAAATGGGTCCAGAACTACCAAAAATGGGATCCAAGACCCAAAAATGGGGATCCAAAGGTCCAGAATCTCCAAAAATGGGATGCAAGACCCAAAAGTGGGGATCCAGGTGGCCAGAACCTCCAAAAATGGGTCCAGAACCTCTAAAAATGGGGTTCAGGACCCAGAAATGTGGATCCAAAGGTACAGAACTTCCAAAAATGGGGTCCAGAACCTCAAAAAATGGGATCCAAAGGTCCAGAACATCAAGAAATGGGCTTCAGAACCTCTAAACATGGGAACCAAGACCCACAAAAGGGGATTCAAAGGTCCAGAACATCAAACATGGGTCCAGAACCTCCAAAAATGGGGATCCAAAGGTCCAGGACCTCCAAAAATGGGTCCAGAACCTCCAATAATGGGGTCCAGAACCTCCAATAATGGGGTCCAAGACTCAAAAATGGGGATCCAAAGGTTCAGAACCTCCAAAATTGGGATCCAGAACCTCAAAAAATGGGGATCCAAAGGTCCAGAATCTCCAAACATGGGTCCAGAACCTCAAAACATGGGTCCAGAACCTCCAATAATGGGGTCCAGAACCTCCAATAATGGGGTCCAAGACTCAAAAATGGAGATCCAAAGGTCCAGAACCTCCAAAAATGGGTCCAGAACCTCTAAAAATGGGGTCCAAGACCACAAAATGGAGATCCAAAGGTCCAGAACCTCCAAAACTGGGGTCCAGAACCTCAAAAACTGGGATACAAAGGTCCAGAACATCAAGAAATGGGTCCAGAACCTCTAAACATGGGAACCAAGGCCCACAAACGGGGATTCAAAGGTCCAGAACATCAAAAAGGGGTCCAGAACCTCCAAACATGGGTCCAGAACCTCAAAAAATGTGGTCCAAGACCCAAAAATGAGGATCCAAAGATCCAGAATGTCCAAAATTGGGATCCAGAACCTCCAAAAATGGGTCCAGAACCTCAAAAAATGGGGTCCAGAACCTCCAATAATGGAGTCTAAGACTCAAAAATGGGGATCCAAAGGTCCAGAATCTCCAAAAGTGGGTCCAGAACCTCTAAAAATGGGGATTCAAAGGTCCAGGACCTCCAAAAATGGCTCCAGAACCTCCAAAAATGGGTCCAGAACCTCCAATAATGGGGTCCAAGACTCAAAAATGGGGATCCAAAGGTCCAGAACCTCCAAAAATGGGTCCAGAACCTCCAAAAATGGGGATCCAAAGGTCCAGAACCTCCAAAAATGGGTCCAGAACCTCCAATAATGGGGTCCAAGACTCAAAAATGGGGATCCAAAGGTCCAGAACCTCCAAAAATGGGTCCAGAACCTCCAAAAATGGGGATCCAAAGGTCCAGAACCTCCAAAAATGGGTCCAGAACCTCCAATAATGGGATTCAAGACTCAAAAATGGGGATCCAAAGGTTCAGAACCTCCAAAAATGGGTCCAGAACCTCCAAAAATGGGGATCCAAAGGTCCAGAACCTCCAAAAATGGGTCCAGAACCTCCAATAATGGGGTCCAAGACTCAAAAATGGGGATCCAAAGGTCCAGAACCTCCAAAAATGGGTCCAGAACCTCCAAAAATGGGGTTCAAGACTCAAAAATGGGGATCCAAAGGTTCAGAACCTCCAAAAATGGGTCCAGAACCTCCAAAAATGGGGTCCAGGACCCCAAAAATGGGGCTCCAAATGGCCAGAACCTCCAAAACTGGGGTCCCACCCACCCCCCCCAAAGGTGGGGTCCGAGACCCGGAAGTGGGGCTCCAGGTGCGGGGCCCCCCCCGGGGGTGCCCAGGTGAGGGGGCGCTGACCTTGGTGCTGCAGATGGACCCCTGGAGGTGGAGCTGGAGGTGGAGCCGAGCGCCCGCGTGCGGGAGAAGACCGAGGTGACCCTGCGGTGCCGCGCCCGCTCCCACCCCCCACCCAGCACCTTCGAGTGGTCCCGGGATGGGCGACCCCTCGGGCGGAGCCCCCGGGGCTTCTGGGTCCTCCCGGCGGTGGGGACCCACCAGGCCGGGCGCTACCGGTGCCGCGTCACCAACACCGTCGCCGCCGCTGAGTCGCGGGACGTCACCGTCAGCGTCTACTGTAAGGGAAAGCCCTCGGGGACCCAACCGGCACCTCCTGACCCCTGAGACCCCCTGGGGACCCCTGGAGTCAGCTCCATCCCGTGGGAGACCTTGGGGACCCCTTGGTGAACCCCGACTCTATAGGACCCACTGGGGACCCATTGGGAGTTCCCAACTTATGGGACCCATTGGGGACCCCTTGAGGCACCTCAACCCCATGGGACCCATTGGGGACCCCTTGATGAACCCCAGCTCTATGGGACCCATTGGGGACCCCTTGAGGCACCTCAACCCCATGGGACCCATTGGGGACCCCTTGATGAACCCCAACTCTATGGGACCCATTGAGGACCCCTTGAGGCACCTCAACCTCACGGGGACCCATTGGGGACCCCTTGATGAACCCCAACTCTATGGGACCCATTGGGGACCCCTTGATGAACCCCAACTCTATGGGACCCATTGGGGAACCCTTGGGAGACCCCAACCCTCTGGAACCCTCTGAGGAACCATTGGGACATCTCAACTCTATGGGACCCGTTGGGGACCCCTTGAGGCACCTCAACCCCATGGGACCCATTGGGGACCCATTGATGAACCCCAACTCTATGGGACCCATTGGGGAACCCTTGGGAGACCCCAACCATCCAGAACCCTTTGAGGAACCATTGGGAGATCCCAACTCTATGGAACCCCTTGGGGACCCCTTGATGAACCCCAACTCTATGGGACCCCCTAGGGACCCCTTGAGTCACCTCAGCCCCATGGGACCCATCGGGGAACCCTTGGGAGACCCCAACCATCCAGAACCCTTTGAGGAACCATTGGGAGATCCCAACTCTATGGAACCCCTTGGGGAACCCTTGATGAACCCCAACTCTATGGGACCCCCTAGGGACCCCTTGAGTCACCTCAGCCCCATGGGACCCATCGGGGAACCCTTGGGAGACCCCAACCATCCAGAACCCTTTGAGGAACCATTGGGAGATCCCAACTCTATGGAACCCCTTGGGGAACCCTTGATGAACCCCAACTCTATGGGACCCCCTAGGGACCCCTTGAGTCACCTCAGCCCCATGGGACCCATCGGGGAACCCTTGGGAGACCCCAACCATCCAGAACCCTTTGAGGAACCATTGGGAGATCCCAACTCTATGGAACCCCTTGGGGAACCCTTGAGTCACCTCAACCCCATGGGACCCCTTGAGGACCCCCCTCCCACCCCGGGCCCATCCTCCTGGTGCCCCTCTTCTTCTCCCCACAGATTCCACCACCACCATCATCCGGAAGACCTTCCTGGGCCTCGGGGTGGGGCTGAGCCTCCTCCTGGTTCTGGGCACCCTTTGGTGCTTCCTCCGCCGCCGGTGAGACCGGGACCACCCCCGGATTCGGGGTTCCCACCCCATTTTTAACACCCCCCACCCCACCCCAGAGGTGTTGGGTGGGACCCATCTGAGAGGTCCCCTTTAGGTGGCCCCAGCGGCCGACGGCAGCCGACGAGGAACCCGTGGTGGAACCATCTGGGACCTTCTTCCTCTGCAATAAGAAGGTGGCTCCACCCCACCCGACCTCACCCACCCCCAAATCCCACATCCAAGGGTCCCTCCTGGACACCTGGAGGTCCTCAAGGTCCCCCTTGAGGTGTCCCCCATGTCCTCGTAGCCCTGGACACCCGAGTCCCCTCGACCTCGCGGTGATGGCGACGGCACCGTCACTTACTCAACGTTGGTGTCACCTCCTGGGTCCAGTTCGGTCCCCAGGTAACCCCACCCAGCCCCACCCATCCCAGGGGGGCGACCCATGTGGCCGGGAACCCCTTCCCACCTCTGGGTGTCACCTTTTCCCCCACCCCAGGCTGCAAGAGGACGCGGTGGTCTACACCGTCCTCAAGAGGAGCGATGGGACTCCAAAGGTACCACCCCACCCCAGGTCCCCCTTGGTGTCCTCATTGATGTCCTCCACATCCCCAGTGTCCCCCAAGTCCCTCTCGATGTCCCCAACGTCCTCAAGAACCTCAATGTCCTCCCAGTCCCTCTTGATGTCCCCAACGTCCTCAAGAACCTCCACATCCTCCTTGATGTCCTCCACGTCCCCAAAGACCTCCCTGTCCCTCTCGATGACCCCAACGTCCTCAAGAACCTCAATGTCCTCCTTGATGTCCTCCTCGATGTTCAACATCTCCCCAACGTCTCCCCCGGCCCCAATGTCCCCCTTGGTGTCCCCCATCTCCCCAATGACCTCAAGGTCCCCCTTTGATGTCCCTCCCTTCCTCAATGAACTCAATGTCCCCAATGTCCTCCTTCATGTCCTCGATGTCCTCAATGACCTCAATGTCCTCCTTGGTGTCCCCCATCTCCTCAACAACCTCAATGTCCCCCTTGATGTCCCTCACTTCCTCGATGTCCCCAATGTCCTCCTTGATGTTCAACATGTCCTCAACGACCTCAATGGCCCCCTTGGTGTCCTCAATGTCCTCCTTGATGTCCTCCTTGATGTTCAACATCTCAACGACCTCAAAGTCCTACTTGGTGTCCTCCATCTCCTCAATGACCTCAAGGTTCTTCTTGATGTCCCCAATGTCCCCCTCAGCGTCTCCATCTCCTCAACGACCTCAAAGTCCTACTTGGTGTCCCCCATCTCCTCAATGACCTCAAGGTTCTTCTTGACGTCCCCAACGTTCCTCCTTGATGTCCCCAATGTCCTCAACGATCTCAATGTGCCCCTTGGTGTCCCCTCAGGCCACCGAAGCTCCTGACTACGAGAACGTCCCCCCTGGACCCAGTGATGGGGCCGAGGAGGGGTCCTTGGTCTACACCACCCTGGCCTTGGCCTCGCCGGGGACCTCGAGGGGACGCGGCCGGGACCCCGGGGCCACCGGGGACTACGCAACCCTGAAGATCTGAGAGCTCGGGGCCACCAGGACCTGGCCAAGGGGACACCACGGGGCCACCAGGAGGCAACCATGGAGCTACCAAGGGGACGTCAACTATGGGGCCACCACGGGGCCATCATGGAGCTACCACGGAGCCACCGAGGGGCCACCAACCATGGGGCCACCACAGGGCCACCAAGGGGCCACCGTGGAGCTACCACCATGGGGCCACCAACCATGGGGTGACCAACCATGGGGTCACCATGGGGCTACCACCAAGGGGTGACCAACCATGGGGCCACTGTGGGGCCACCATGGAGCCACCAAGGGGCCACCAACCATGGGGTGACCAACCATGGGGTCACCATGGAGCTACCATGGAGCCACCAAGGGGCCACCAACCATGGGGTGACCAACCATGGGGTCACCATGGAGCTACCATGGAGCCACCAAGGGGCCACCAACCATGGGGTCACCATGGAGCTACCATGGAGCCACCAAGGGGCCACCAACCATGGGGTGACCAACCATGGGGCCACCATGGGGCCACCATGGAGCCACCAAGGGGCCACCAACCATAGGGCCATCATGGGGCCACCAATGAGCCACCATGGAGCTACCACCAAGAGGAGGCCAACCATGGGGCCACCACGGGGCCACCATGGAGCCACCAAGGGGCTACCAACCATGGGGTCACCAACCATGGGACCACCAACCATGGGGCCACCAACCGTGAGGCCACCACGTGGCCACCATAAAACGTCCCCAGGAACAGGAGGTCTCGGCCATCGTGAGGACACGGGGGAGGTGGCCACCATGGGGCACGTGGCCACCACAGGGTTGGTGGGGCAGGCGGTGGCGTTGAGGGGGACACCAAGGGGGGGGGGGTGGGGGGTGGAGGGGGGTGGCCACAGGCCCCAGGCATGGCCACCACTTCAGGAGCTCCCCAGGAAGCCCCCCAAGACCCAACCTCAACCCAGGGACCCCCAACCCACCTCAGGTCCTCCAGGAACCCCTCAAAGATCCCAACCCAGGGACCCCCAACCCGGTTCAGATCCTCCAGGAACCCTCCAAACCCACCCCAGGTCCTCCAGGAAACCCCCCAAGACCCCAAATCCACCTCAGGTCCTCCCCAGGAACCCCCCCAGACCCCACCTCAACCCAGGAACCCCCAACCCACCTGAGGTCCTCCAGGAACCCCTCAAAGATCCCAACCCAGGGACCCCCAACCCGGTTCAGATCCTCCAGGAACCCTCCAAACCCACCCCAGGTCCTCCAGGAACCCCCCCCAAGACCCCACCTCAACCCAAGGACCCCCAAACCACCTCAAGCACCCCAGGTCCCTCCAATGTCTGGGTCTCGGTGGGGCAGGAGGTCCATGGGGTTGTGGTGATCGGTCCCTGGGTTGGAGGTGGCATCTGGGGGGGTTCTGGGGGGGGTCCTGTGGTTTGGGGGGTGGTCCTGGTTTGGAGGTGGCATCTGGGGGGGTTCTGGGGGGGGTCCTGTGGTTTGGGGGGTGGTCCTGGTTTGGAGGTGGCATCTGGGGGGTTCTGGGGGGGGTCCTGTGGTTTGGGGGGTGGTCCTGGGTTGGAGGTGGCATCTGGGGGGGTTCTGGGGGGGGGTCCTGTGGTTTGGGGGGTGGTCCTGGTTTGGAGGTGGCATCTGGGGGGGGTTCTGGGGGTGACCTGAGGTGGGGAGGGGGTCCTTGGGGTGTCCTGGGTTGGAGGTGGCATCTGGGGTGGGGGTGGGGTTCGAGGGGAGACCTGAGGTGGAGGGGGTTCTGGGGGGCGGGAGGGGCGGGGCTTGATGTGGTGATTGACAGAAGGGGCGGGGCCTGCGGCGAAGGCGGTCGCTGAATGGCTGTTACGGGCCTGGGGCGGGGCTTGAGGCGGTGATTAGACAGAATGGGCGTGGCCTTCGGCGAACGCCGGCGCTGATTGGCGGGAACGCCGCTCAGGGGCGGGGTTTAGGTGAAAGGCGGCAGTGATTGACAGGAGGGGCGGGGCCTTCGGCGAACACCGGCGTTGATTGGCGGAGACGCTAAACAGGGGCGGGGTAAGGGCGGGGCCTGCGGCGAATGCTGGGCGCTGATTGGCGGGGCTGCCGCTCAGGGGCGGTGTTTAGACGGAAAGCGGCAGTGATTGACGGGAGAGGTGGGGCCCGCGGCAAACGCCGGCGCTGATTTGGCGGAGACGTCGCCCGGGGGGGTGGAGACGGGGCGGGTCCTGCGGTGAAGACAGGCGTTGATTGGCCCAGCCCACGGCCCGGGGGGGCGGGGCTTGAGGCGGTGATTGACAGGCGGAGCGATGGCGGCGCTGCGGGTGCTCGTGGGGGTGAAGAGGGTCATCGACTACGCCGTGAAGGTGGGGGGGCGGGGACCCCCCCCGGGACCGCCCCCAAACCCCTGGGACCCCCCCCGACCCCTGGGACCCCCCCAAATCCTTTGGGACCCCGAATGGCGCGGGGGAGGGGGGAGGAGTCTGGGATCCGTGGGACCTTGGACACCCCCCAAATCCCTGTGCCCCCCCCCAACCCCCCGTGCACCCCCCTCACCCCCCCAAACCCTGGGGCACCCCCAAATCCCTGGTGACCCCCAAATCCCTGTCGTGCACCCCAAATCCCTGTACCCCCCCACCCCCCCGTGCACCCCAAACCTCTGCACCCCCCAATCCCTGTGACTCCCCCCCCAATCCCTGCCCCCCCAACCCCCTGTGCACCCCCCTCGACCCCCCCAAACTCTGGGTCACCCCCAAACCCCTGGTGCCCCCCAAACCCTTGGTGCCCCCCAAACCCCTGTCGTTCACCCCCAAACCTCTGCACCCCCCAAATCCCTGTGACCCCCCCAAACCCTGGGTCACCCCCAAATCCCTGTACCCCCCCCACCCCCCTGTGCACCCCAAACCTCTGCACCCCCCAAATCCCTGTGACCCCCCCCAATCCCTTTCCCTTCCAAACCCTGGGTCACCCCCAAATCCCTGGTGCCCCCCAAACCCTTGGTGCCCCCCAAACCCCTGTCGTGCACCCCAAACCTCTGCACCCCCCAAATCCCTGTGAACCCCCCAATCCCTGCCCCCCCCAACCCCCCGTGCACCCCTCTCAAACCCCCCAAACCCTGGGTCACCCCCAAATCCCTGTACCCCCCCACCCCCCTGTGCACCCCAAACCTCTGCACCCCCCAAATCCCTGTGACCCCCCCCAATCCCTGTGACCCCCCAAACCTCTGCACCCCCCAAATCCCTGTGACCCCCCCCAATCCCTTCCCCCCCCAAAACCCTGGGTCACCCCCAAACCTCTGCACCCCCCAAATCCCTGGTGCCCCCCAAACCCTTTGTGCCCCCCAAATCCCTGTACCCCCCCCCACCCCCGGTGCACCCCAAACCTCTGCACCCCCCAAATCCCTGTGACCCCCCCCAATCCCTTCCCCCCCCCAAACCCTGGGTCACCCCCAAACCCCTGGTGCCCCTCCCAACCCCTTCGGGTCCTATTTATAAGGTGGGGTCCCAACTTCCCGGGTCCCCCCCCCACCAAATCCTTTGGGCTCCACAATTAGGGGGGAGGGGACTTTGGGGATCCCTGATACCTTGGGTCCCCCCAGACCCCTTGGTGCACCCCCCCCACCCCCCCCAAACCCCTGTTGACCCCCAAAACCCTGGAGCCCCCAAATCCTGCCCCTCCAAACCTCTTTCTGTCCCAACCCGCCCCCCCCGCCCCCCTCCCGGGTCCTATTTATAAGGTGGGATCCCAACTTCCCGGGTCCCCCCCAAATCCTTTGGGCTCCCCAATGAGGGGGGTGGGACTTTGGGGTCCTGGGTGCCCCCCTCACCCCCCCCCCCCCTCACCCACCCCAGGTGCGGGTGGCCCCGGGTGGGTCCTCGGTGCAGACCCA